>JAPYZL010084154.1:0-55458 GCA_030522825.1 Platygaster orseoliae
TACATCTATCGACAAATTTTCATAATTCTGCGACGAAATTTAGATAGTTGTTTCGCAATGTGAAAATGATCAAAATGTAATTGGTGCCCATCTCTGATGATGAACATCAGTAAATTTATTTATACATGAATTATTATGCATATTTATGCCTTGTATGAAGAAAAAATTTTATTTCGTATATTGAAGAATATTTTCCTGATTTTTAAAGATTAAGAAGTATGATTCTGCGTTAGAATATTTTCCATTTAGTAGTGCACTTTGGGAATTCAGGCCCAGTTCAGTAAAATATTAAATATATATATTAAGTATCATTTTCTACTAGACCCTAGAATTTTCTAATGTCAATGTTTTGATTTTACATACATTACTGTTTTACTTACACTCGTATAATTAACTAAAACTATTGGAAGATAAACTATTGGAACTATGGAAACTATTCAAAGAGAAATTATTGATACTATTATATTAAAATTATTGAGGCTATTGGTATGAAAATTATTGAAACTATATAAACTATGGAAACTATTGAAATAGAAATTATCGATACTATTGAAACTATTGAAACTAGTGGCATGGTTATTATAGGAAGTATTGAAACTATAAAAACTATTGGTAAGAGAATTATTGAAACTTTAAAAACTATGGAAACTATTGAAATAGAAATTATTGATACTATTGAGACTATTAAAACTAGTGGCATGGTTATTATAGGAATTATTGAACTATGAAAACTAATGGTAGGGAAGTTATTGAAACTATAGAAACTATGAAAACTACTAAAAGATAAACTACTTGAACGATGTAAACTGTTGAAAGAGAAATTAATGATACTATTGAAACTATGAAAACTATTGGTATGAAAATTATTGATACTATAGAAACTATGGAAACAAATGAAAAATCAAACTATTAAAACTATGAAAACTATTGGTAGGAAAATTATTGAAACTATAGAAACTATGAAAACTATTAAAAGATAAACTACTGGAACTATGGAAACTATCGAAACTATGATAACTATTGAAACTATGGAAACTATGGAAACTATGATAACTATTGAAACTATGTAAACTATTGGTAGGAAAATTGTTGAAACTATAGAAACTATGGAAACTATTGAAAGATAAACTATTGGAACTATGGAAAGTATTAAAACTATGATAACTATTTAAACTATGAAAACTATTGGTAGGGAAATTATTGAAACTGTAGAAACTATGAAAACTACTGAAAGGCAAACTATTGGAATTATGGAAACTATTTAAACTATGAAAACTATTGGTAGGAAAATTATTGAAACTATAGAAACTATGTAAACTACTGAAAGATAAACTATCGGAACTATGAAAACTATTGAAACTATGATAACTATTGAAACTATGTAAACTATTGGTAGGAAAATTATTGAAACTATAGAAACTACTGAAATATAAACTATTAAGTCTATAGAAACCATTGAAAGAGAAATCATTTATACTGTTGGAACTATTGAAACTATTGGCATGAATATTATAGGAACTATTGAAACTATGGACACTATCGGTAGGAAAATTTTTGAAACTATAGAAACTAAGGAAACTACTGAAAGATTAACTATTGGAACTATGGAAACTATTGATAGAGAAATTATTGACACTATTGAAACTATGAAAAATATTGGTAGGAAAATTATTGAAACTATAGAAGCTACTGAAAGATAAACTATTAAAACTATGGTAACTATTGAAAGATAAACTATTGAAACTATTGAAACTATTGGCCTGGATATTATAGGAACAATTAAAACTATAGAAAACTACATGGAGAGAAATTTTTAGTTACAGAAACTATTGATTTAGTAAAATATGAGCCCACCAAAATTTTGGGTAGTATAACCAAAACTTCAGGTATGATAACCAAATTATTGCTTATTGCAACTTAATGATCATTCATGAAAATTGAGTATTAGTTGCTATAACAGAAGCTTAGGTTGTAGTAGCCAAAACTTGGGTTGTTCAATATTTTACTAAATCAATGGTTGCTGTAACCAAATCATTTTTTTCTGTGTATTGGAAGGGAAATTATTAACACTATTAAAACTATTGAAGCAATTCAATTTTACCTAAGGGAACTATCAGCAGCTTATTGATATTACTCTTAACCGACATTTGTCCCATCCCTAACAAAAATCCATCTCCACAATAGATAGCCTGCCAATTAATCGCATAACTCAAATGGCTGCGAGATCAAAAACGCGATCGTCGCCATTAATAAATTCCGAAATTAAGGTTCCCGTTATTAAATCGCGCCGTAATTTCTCGCGGACAGGGGGTTTCGGCAACGAATGATGTACAGTTAAGGCTTTGTGCATTCCCAATTGAATCCGAAACGCATTCCGCGAGAGCACGCAATTTTGCGAGCTTAATGCGGAAAATCATCGGCGTGACCCGCATCGCATCAAAGACAAAACGCCGCAATGGCATTTTCGAGATGAAAAAAAAGCTCGCGAGCTTTCTGGCGATATACCCCGCAAAGCTCCTTTGTCCGGGCACGTTCCTCGTTTATTATCCGAATTTCGATCGCGCTGTTTTCATTTTCTACGGGATATTTCGTGAAAACAGTGCGTTCAATGGTTGGTACTCACTTGGACTAGAAAATAGTCTTTCGTTGTCGCTGGGACTGGACATTCTTGGATCGGAAGAAAGCCGCGCCGGGCTCACAATTCTCTGGCCGGGCAATGCGCTTGGCGAAGTCATCCTGGGATTACGATTGTTTCTGGAATTAATCAGATTTAACCTTAACTTTATACAGTAAAATTTACTCTATTTTTCACTAAGAAGTACCAGACTTTTCTCCGAGTGTGGTGAAAAAATCCTCATCATAAAAAAAGTAACCTCGACCTACCCCCTTCCCTCTCCAACTTTTCTCAAACAAGGATCAAGTTTTTTGTCTCTACAACTTTCACGAAGGAGAGAAAAAAGGAAAAAAAGCCGGCACATAAAATACTCTCGCTTCATTTCCACCGTGGAAAGCATTTTTTTACAGATAAAGGAGAAGGTGCTTCTTTTTCTTTTTTTTTATGCCCCGACTCGAATGATTCTCTTTCATTACGTTTCTCGCTGATAAATAAGAAGACGGCGGAAAAGACCGAGACGACAATTCCGTTATAACTCGAATGAAACGTTCTCGAAAAAGTGAATCGCGAAAAGAAGAGCAACTCGAGACGAAATTGAATCGCCAGATAATTAACGATATGAAGAGCATTAAATTTCTTTTTGACGTTCTTTAACAAACTATTCTATCGCGGAATCCCGCTGACAAGACGTTCGTCGTTTATTCTACTTATCGCGGGGGTAAAAGGACGAAAGAAAAATGAGTGCAAAATACGTTAAGATTGCGACGTCGCCTCGGAGGCGCGTTGCATTTCACGGCGTTTCAAATCGTAAAAACGAGCGGAGCGTTTTACTTGCGCGCGATTTTCAAGCAGTGACGGCCATGAGAAATGTCGGGGCTTTTTAATACATGGAAATTCTGACATTTTCGCGATTGTCGGAGACGTTGGATCGTCCATGAAAAAATGGGCCAGTCGTGGAAAATTAAAAAGAGATCGTTCCAGAGAATTTTGATTGCTGGTTTCGAGGGGGTAGAGTAATAAATTGTCATGGTAGATTTTGACATTTGATGACATTTTTTCAGGGTATCTGGCCTCCGGAAAATCCGGGAAATTCTAGAATTCTACTTGAATTTTTCGAAACTCTGTGAATTTTCCAAACGTTCCAAAAGTTTCCGTTACAGTGTTTTCCATCATCAAATAAAATTTCGTTACATCAAATTCTAGAAATCTAAGTTGTTATCCACAAAAGAAGTAGAAAATCGTACAAAATGTGATAAATGTAAAAAAAAATACAAAATAGTAAAAATGTAGAGAATTACACCGAATTTTATGAATGTTGACAAATATGGGAAGAAGTATAAATACCAGATATGTTTAAAATACTCCGATCAGTTTTATAAAATTTGAATTCAAAAGCATGAAATTCTAAAAATCTCTACGGTAATTCATTTTAATACTAGAAAGTTCTCTAAATTGATGTATAAGCAGTATTTTAAAAAATCCTTTCATAATTTGAATTCAAAAGAATAAAACTCCAGAAATTTAAATAGCGATCTACAAATGAACAAAAAAATTTGATAAATACGAGAAAGTAAGAAAAATATTAAAAATTTATAAACTCTCAAAATCTATGTTGATAAAGCTTCTTTGAAAATCCGAAACATAATAAAAATCTACATAACTTGGAATCCAAGAAAATATTAGAAAATCTTTTGAATCGTATAAATACTTATACGATGCAAATAAAAATAAATTCTAAATAAATAAATACAATAAAATAAAAAATTAATTAAAAAAATATCATAAATAACAAATATTAATAATTATAAAAAAATATATTTATAATATAAAATATATAAAATAATACGAATGAAAAATAAATAAATAATACATATAAATAAAAATAAAAAAAAATTTTTAATACTAAATATACTGAAAGTAATAGAAATCAATGAAATTTTGAATACGAAAGCATCGAATTCTAGAAACCTATACAGTAATTCATTATAATACCAGAAAAATCTCCCAATCGATTTATAAACTGTTCTTTTAAAATTGCTTTTATATGTATAAAATATAATTGACTATGAATTTAAGAGTATGAAATTCCAGAAATCAAAATAGCAATCGACAGATGAACAAAAAAATTTGATAAATACGAAAGAATACGAAAAATACCAGAAATTCATCAAAATTCATGTTGGTGAAGCTTTCTTGAAAATCCGTAAATTACTAAAAATCTATACAGGAATCCACGAAAATATCAGAAAATCCTTTGAATCGTATAAATATTGAAGTAATAAAAAAAATATCGAAAGTGCTAGAAATCTATGAAACTTTAAAGTTTAGGAGCATCAAATTCTAAAAATCTAGATAAACATCCGTAATAATATTAATAATATTACAAATCTATACAAACCCTACAAGTTGCTACAAAGATTTATGAATGCTGTAAAATACTAAAGACTGATAATAATAGAAATCTATGAAATACTGAAATTCTATGTAGAAATTATTTTATGAAAAATCTATACAAAATTCGAAAATCCTGTAAATTTTAGCTTCGAGAGGGTAAAATTCTAGAAAACTCTATAATTTGTATAAATATCAAAAACATTCGGAATCAACAAAATACTCACAGTCTAGAGAGTATTTCCTAAAAAACTATAAAATTATATAATAAAATAGTAGACACTGAACTAAAAACAAAAAATTTGTTTAATAAAAGTGTCCATAAATAGTTCCGTTACAGTTATGGTTTTTTTTAATAACATATTCAATACAAATAATGTGAGAAAATCACCCAGAAAATCTCCGGGAATTCTGTTTCTGGAAATAACTGGACACTCTGTTTTTTCCCAGCTCAAAAATAATTATGAAAAAAAATGTGTCCGCAGGTTCGAAACTATTCGATTAGATCGTAGTAATTAATATCTGGTGACAAAGTATTCTTATTATTCAATATTTCAGCAAATACACGAAATAGTTATTTGTATATCTAGGTGCTAAAGTTAAGTTGTTTACCTCATGCAGAACGACGAAAATATTTCAGGTTATGTTGGGCAATGTGTAAAACGTCTGCGCAGGTGACGTGACGAGGGCAAAAAAATCGAAAAAATACCTTCAGCTACTTTTTCGTCTTTTTTTGTCCGAGTCACGTGACCTATGACAAAAAAAGTGAGGTAAAAAAATTCATTTTAAATATGGTTTGCAATGAATATCGGCACAATCTATACCATCCGAATTTCGTTAAAAATCGCGTGAAAGAGTATAGGAAAATGTCGAGATTGGTTGGGAAAATGCTCGGTGCATAACTGTGCTTGACACGGGGATTATAAATGCTGGGGTTGCTTACACAATCGATCCCAGCCTGACATCGCCACTGCTGGCCGTCGCCTTGAGGACTTGCGAGTTGATAAAACTTGGATGCTCCGATTGCCGCGGGCTCTGCGGCTTCGAATGGTGGATCGCAAGTTGATGGCGATGGTTAATGCCACTCGGCCGCGGAGGAAGAGGTAGCGTGGATACCACTTGCATAGTTTCCGGCTCCGGCGCAGGCGCCCTCTGCGAAAGTTGCGAGGTGCTCATCGCCCTTGACGGCAAAGGGTCGCGACCCACCACTGATCCCGAGCAGGACGCTGTAATCACACGAGGAAAGACACATTTTTTTAATTTTAAGTGAAACTTTTTAACCGGCGCCTGGGGGAGGGGGGGGGGTGAAAAGCGTTATGTGATGTGATCGGGTGGACCTTTGTCGAGGTTCCAGTGTAAAGTGGGACATATATCGAGGTTCCAGTGTAAAGTTCGACCTATATGTCTTATATCGAGGTTCCAGTGTGAAGTGACCCCTACGTCTTATATCGAGGTTCCAGTGTAAAGTCAGCCCTATATGTCTTTTATCGAGGTTCCAGTGTGAAGTGACCCCTACGTCTTATATCGAGGTTCCAGTGTAAAGTCAGCCCTATATGTCTTTTATCGAGGTTCCAGTGTCAAGTGGGACATATATCGAGGTTCCAGTGTAAAGTGACTCCTATATGTCTTATATCGAGGTTCCAGTGTAAAGTTGGACCTATATGTCTTATATCGTAGTTCCAGTGTAAAGTTCCAGAATCACCAGGATCACTCTAGGATTAGAGTAAATTAATTAATTCAAAATTATTAATTTTCATAATTTTTTAAACGTGTCATTCAATCTTAAATAAGTTTCACACTCCGTGAATTTTTTAAAAAGTTTCACTTCTCGCGCAAGGTCTTAAGCTTGGTATTTTTTTATTTTCATTATAAGGAGAGAGAGAAAAAATTCGATCATGTTTTGATGATTTTCTAATTGTTTGCATGATTCTGCACCGCAAAAATCGAATAAAACGAGATTATCCAAATCGAGAGTTCACTATGAACCAAACGTTTCTTCCAAACACTATCTCTATCCAAACTCGCAAAGCAACATATCATACGCGTAATTTCCATAAAATGTTTCGCTCGCTGAATGAAAAAAACATGCAAAATTATAAAAAACTGCCTGTACTTGGAGCCCTTGCACAACTTACGTTATTCTGCGAAAACATGCACAGTAACGGTGTTTTGTATTCGTTACAGAAACGTGCCACGTTTTCTAACGAACTCGCTGCATGAAAAATTGCCTTGGCGTTTATTTTTCGGTGTGATCCTGCACCGCTAAAATTTTTCGAACCTATAATGCAGTTGTTTTTGTGATCGTTATCGAGGAGTGATAACGTATTTATCATATTACGTTTTACGAACGTCAACGTTCATTCCCGATAAAGTCCCTTATTCTCGTCGGATTGTCATTCTCTGAAATGCGGCACACGTAACGGGGTCGCGCCTTGAAATGCCAATCAACATTCAGAAGCACGCGTTTTTTGGATTTACATAAATTTTGTAATTCTAGGAATGAATGGGAGAAAATTATTTCATTTGGTTATTTGTTACAACATTGTATTCTCTTTGTAAATGTAGACACTCTAAACAGTCAATCTTATTTTAAGATGCAACAAAATTAAGGCATGATTTGAAATTCAAATGGTATCTTGAACTCGGTTCATTTTTAAATTTATTTTCAAGCAAGCAAGTCTTAAATCGAGAGTATGTATCTTAAATTAAGAATGATTTCCTCAAATTATGTTGATTTTTTTAAATTTAAGATAATATTTCAACTTCAAGACGTGCCTTAATTTTGTTGCATCTTAAAATAATATTAAATTTGTACAGTGGAGTTTTTTTAGGTTGAATGTTGTGATTACTCATAAATTTAGAATTTTTGAAATTAATGAATAAGAGGATTTGCAATTGAAGAATTTTAGAAAACGAAAATTGAATGAACTTTTGAATAGGAAAGTCAATTTTTGATAACAATATTTTTTCAAATACCCTACTTTTTTTATAAAAATTTTTTTACGCGGCATTCTTGAATAATATTTCGAAATTTTTAATTTTGAAGGTCATGAATGAACAAATTGAACAATGAACATTTTGATGAACAAAATTTTTTCTTTAATGTAAACAAAATTGTATAATTTTTTGACTGGTCCTGAAACAAAAAAAAGCGGAAAAAATCCAGAAATCAATGAAAAATCTCAATTATAAGGAATTTATTATAAATTTCAACAGTGGAAAAATTATTTTACTTGTTTTGTTACTCTATCGTAATCTATTGTAAATAATGTAGAATTTTTGTGTGTCGAATTTCGGGTTTGTTCGTGGATTCAGTATTTCAACAAACGTATTGTGTCATTTTCGTCTCAAATTTTTATTAATGAAAAGGAGTAAATTGAATAATTTTAGAAAACGAAAATTGAATGAATTTCTAAGTAGAAAAGTCAATTTTTAACTTTATTTTCAGTAATTATACTTTTTTTAAATTCTCTACTTTTTTTAATAAAATTGTTTTCACGAGGCATTTTTGAATAATATTTCGAAAATTTTAATTTTGAAGGTCATGAATGAATTTGACGAAAAAAAAGTCAGGGAAATTTTCGTAGATAAAACGAATAAAATTTTTCTTAAATGTAAAAAAAATTAATTGATTTTCTGACAGTCCTGAAATAAAAAAGCCAAAAAATCCAGACACCGATGAAAAATCTCAATTACAAGGAATTTAGTATTATACAAAGATTAACAAAGAAAAAATTATTTTACTTATTTGTTACTCCGTCGTAATCCCTTGTAGATGTAGAATTTTTTCATGTCTAATGTTGCGATTGCTCATAGATTGAGTATTTCAACGAAAGTTTTTTTAATAAGTATATTTTCATTTATAATTTTAAATAATTTTTTTATTTAGTGTCATTTTCATGTAACTTTATCATTTTTATAATTTTATTTACTATAGTAAAATTCATTATTAATTCGAAATAATAAATTTATTACTGTATTATTTAAATTTTCTAAATTATAATTATTTATCAAATCATTTTTCTCGTAATTTTCGATCAATGAAAAGGAGGGATTGCAATTACAGAATTTCGGAACACAAAAATTGAATTATTTTCAAGTAGGAAAGTCAATTTTCAACTTTATTTTCGGTACTAATATTTTTTCAAATACTCTACTTTTTTTAATCTAAGAAAGCTTTTCAAACAAAAATGAATATTTCGAAAACTCGAGGTATGCGTTGGTTACGAAATATGGAATAAATTTGTCAAAATCAAGTTGCAAGCATTTTCGGAATTTCACGTACTCGATGCGAAAAATTGGGTCAGGTAAAGTATTGCAAAAGAAATTATTGAGTCATGTGCGAGAAATCCTGAAATAATATTTCGGTATTTTTGGAATCTTTTTGAGGCAGGGAAAAATTTTTACTTTCAAAGCTCTTTAATGAATATTTACGAATATTACTTCAGATCACGGAAAAAACTCCTGAATTATATCAAACTTATTATTACTTTCTTGAAAATAATGAACTGGCACTTATTAAAACCATGATTTTCGAATTGGAAAAGCCATTTTCGCCAGAGATTTTCCGGGGAGATTAAAATTAAAATTCATGACGTTTCGCGAGACCTGGTGTTCGCCAAACAAAAGGCATCGCGCATTAAGTACAATTTCGCGTATTCATGCCGGTGTAGTCGGAAGACTAGGAGACACTTGAGTTTTTCCGGGCTCGAGCTCGTGTGCATGTTCGTGAAGGTAACTGCATCGCAAAAAGCCATCTACGCGTTCGATAAGTAAACGAAACACGTGCCGGAACGTTGATCGCGTCGCCTACAACGGTATCGATTGTACTGAGCCTCGTGTACCCCCTGCCCCGCGCCTTTTCTTTATATTCCATTGTTTAAAAGTCAGTCCCACTTTTCTTCAATTTATAGAATCAACATATCGAGCTTCAATTGCGACATCCAGTAGTTATTTACGTAGAAAGTAAGGATTTTGTGAATTCTTGGAATCACTGAAAATCCATTTGATTTTTTAACATGTTCAAAATCGTTCAATAACATTTAGAAATAGAAAAAATTTTCAATCATCTTTAAACTATTTGAAATCGTATTTTCCAAAATAAAAATTTCCAAATTTTTCTCAAAATTAGGCATTTCTCGTAGCGCATTTGATAGTTCCGGAAATACAAATAATTCAGAAAACTTGCAAAATCTTCAAAGCTCCATTGAAAGACCAAAATGAGCGTTGAAATTACTCAAAATCCATAACATTCATAAATCAAAAAAATCATGATATTTTGAGAACAGAAATGTCAAAACTTTTTGAAAATTATGGATTTCTCGTAGCACATTTGATGGTTTCAGAGTAATAGATCTCATGTGAAATGATAATTTCCCTCTTGAATTCCCTGGAAACGTATGATTGATGGAACGACAAATGGGTGCTTTCGCTGAAATAGTAAGAGCAAGGCGCATTTTGCTTGTCTTGGCTTGTGAGCCCATTAGCTTGATTGTCCGGGGACTCGATCGTGAATCGAGCGTCAAACGCGGTTCAACACCTCGTTTGTTCCAGATTTCAGGAAACAACCTGACGTACTACGTGATTTCTAAATAAAATACAATTCTAGTTTATTTTATCCCTGGATTGATCTCTTCGAAAAAAAACAATTTAAGAAAAAATGAACACATTTCTCATAGTTTTTATCATTATCTTGTATACTCTCCAAAGTAAATTATTTTCAGTAAGATTTTCTGCATTTTGAAATAAATTCCAACTTATGCCTACTACATATACAACGAACGTGAAATACCCCATCGAAAACGGTCCTCGCCAACTTGAATCTCGAGTGCACTCCTGCACACGACATAATTAGTAACGAATTACATAATGACGTGCAAAATTAATTGTTTCGACGTGCCTCAACTTGCAAACAATTGGGCTGCCGGGAAAGTGGGCTCGTTATTAATGTCTGACACAGCGTGCTTTGATTCTGGCTTTGATTTTAGTACGAATTCGAACCACGGACAGGAAGCAATTGACAGCTACTGAAATCTCATACTTGAATTTTTCAAAATATCGACATTTCTTCCAACATTTTTTTTTTTTTTTTTTATGAATTTAACGTTGGATTCAATGCAGAATATTTATTAGGTATATTATTTATAAATGAGAAATGTCAAAAATTTCTGCCCCTGCACCCCTCCGAAAAAAAATTAAAGTTTAGTGGATTGGAGAATTATATGAATTTGGAGTCATCTATTTGAATTTACAAAAATTGCAAAAGAGGGAAAGTATAGATAAATTGTGAATATGTCGAAATTTGGGAAATTTATAAATTCAGATGTTCTGTACAATTGAGTAATTGAAAATTTTACGTTGTTTGGAACATTTTAGCAGATTTTGTTACCCCATTATAATTTTATGAATTTTTTCCACTCTGGGAAGCCTGTAAATAATTATTATGATTTTGAAACTTTTAGAAAGACTGACATTCTGAAAATTCAGTACATTGTGGAAGACTCAAATAGTAAAGCAATTTTCTAAAAGAAAAATATTAAATGCTTCGAGTTGGAAAATTTAAACTTGTATGGAAATTTACAGAGTTCTAAAAATTCAAGACAAAGAATGGTCAATAAAATTTATTGATAAGTATATTAAAATTTATAAATCACGAAAAAAAGATGTTTTGAAAATTCCAGTATTTTTACTTCAAAAATTTACGTTATTTGGAACATTTCAGCAGTTTTTATTATTCTATCAGAATTTTAGGAATTTTTTGATTCATCGTGAATTTTTATCATTTTGGAATTTCCAAGAAGACTGACATTCTGAAAATTCACTAAATTTTGTTAAACTCAAATATTCAAGCAATTTTCGAAATTGAAGAAATGTGTTTCATAAGGGAAACTTGAAAAATCAAACATTTAAAAATTTCGAAGATTGCAAAAATTTTTAAACTGTAAAGA
The DNA here is from genome assembly GCA_030522825.1 of Platygaster orseoliae. Taxonomy (NCBI): domain Eukaryota; kingdom Metazoa; phylum Arthropoda; class Insecta; order Hymenoptera; family Platygastridae; genus Platygaster; species Platygaster orseoliae. The sequence goes on from JAPYZL010084154.1 coordinate 11,953, forward strand.
TTGTGAGACACTCCTTGGAATGCCTTATTTGAAATTCAAAGATACTCGAAAGTGTCTTCTTCGAAATGCTAAGACACTTCAAAGTGTTTTATCTAGGATTTTAAGACACTATTGAATGTCAACACAATTTGTGAAGTGTCTCATTGGAAAATCTGAAAACACTTTTATGTTTTTTTTTTATTGAAATATGAGACACTTTTTAGTGTTCAAAAAACTTTTGAAGATGTCATAAGAAAATTCTAAGACACTTTCAAACGTCTGACACACTAACACTTTTTGAAGTGTCTTATTCAAATTTAAAGACCTTCTGGAGTATCTATTCTGGAATTGTGAGACACTTTTCAAAGTGTCTTTGAAAATCCGAAGATTTTCAAACATTTCTAAGGCACTTTACAAAATGTCTTACTCGAAGTTCTAAGACACTCAGAAGCGTCTCATACTAAATTTTAAGAACTTTCGAATCTTTGAGATATTTCGTTAAGTCTCTTATTTTAAATTATAAGGCACTCAAATGTGTCTTATTCAGAATTTCAAAACACTTTTAAACGTCCAAGACACTATTCGAGGTGTTTTTTTTAATTCAAAGATACTTATAAACGTCTAAGATACTACTTGAAGTGATTTTTAAAAAATTTGAAGATAATCCTTGAAGTCTTATTTTGAATTTAAAGTCCTTGAAAAGTATCTTTTCTGGGACTCTAATACACTGTCATGAGTCTAAGACACTTTTTGAAGTAGTGTTTTTTAAAAATTTTCTAAATATATTTAATTTCCAAGACAATTCTCAAAGTGTCTTATTTCAACTTCCAAGACACTCCAATGTGTCTTATTTGGAATTCTAAGACATTTTTTAATGTTCAAAACACTTTTGAAGGTGTTTTAAGGAAATTCTTAGACACTTTCAAACATCTGACACACTCATTCTTTAAGTGATTTATTATTATACAAATTTGTAGACACTTCTTGAAGTGTCTGATTAAAATTCAAAGACCTTCTGGAGTATCTTTTCTGGACTTGTAAGACACTGTTGAAAGTGTCTTTGAAAATCGAAAGATAATCAGACGTTTCTAAGACACTTCACAAAATGTCTTACTCGAAAATCTAAGGCACACAGAAGTGTCTCATTCGGAATTTGAAGACACTCTCGAATCTCTGAGATACTTCGTAAAGTCTCTTATTTGAAATTATAAGATACTCCAATGTGTTTAATTTAAAATTTCAAAATATTTTTAAATGTCCAAGACACTATTCGAGGTATTTCATAAAAATTCGAAGACACTTTTAAACGTCTCAGACACTATTTGAAGTGATTTGTAAAAAACCTGAAGATAATCCTTGAAGTCTTATTTTGAATTAAGTCTTTGAAAAGTATCATTTCTGGAACTCTAATACACTTTTAAGTGTATAAGACACTTTTTAAAGTGTTTTTAAAAGTTTTCAAGATATTTTGAATTTCCAAGACACTTCTCGAAGTATCTTATTTGAAATTCGAAGACACTCCAATGTGTCTTATTCGGAATTCTCAGACACTTTGGAATATGAAAAACATTACCCAAAACGAATGTCATCAATTTTTCTTGAAGATAATTTCTTTGGGGGGGGGGGGGCATTTCCTAGACACCACTGCAAATTTGTTCTGTTTTTTGAATTTTCAGAAATATCTGATTTTCCACAATCTTGTTTCCAATGCGAATTTTTTTCCAAAGTATACTGGGAATAAAACTGCATAAATATTTGAAGAGAGCATATTATTGTTGAAAAAAAGGCGTTGGTTGTTAAATGTTTGAGGTGCGCGTAATGAGGAAATTAGTATTCTTGGATCTCGGTGACAGCGAGTGTCTCATTCCCGGATATTGCATATGTCACCAATGCGCGCCATTTGTCTTCTTCCGGGCCGCGTTCCGTTTATGCACATAAGCGTCGTCGCCAAGTGTACCGGGTAATCGAAAACGCAGCGTGTAAATTCAATCTCGGCGATGTCACCGCGATCAGTCCAACTTTTCGCGAGTTGCGTTCAGCGAGCCGGCGAGCCTTTTGTCTGCTCCCGAAAGTTGAAAGTTCGAGACCAATTCGAATATTATATTCGTACGGATGCTGATGAAATCGTTTTCCATTAAGGTACAGGCTGAGAGATGACCTTTTAGAGCATTTCAAATGCTTTTTATTGTTCGAGAAAGTTGGACGGTTTTTGTCCTCACGGTTGGAATCGTGTAGGGAGAACGAATTTCGAATTTTTCGTTTAACAAGCGAAAAAGTGCCGTTTTGAATGAAAAAAAAAACTGGACAATGAAATTAATTTAAACAAAATGAAAATGTTTCGACAATTTCAGCAATTTTACTTCAAAAATGTATGTTATTTGCAACATTTTAGCAGTTTTTTAAATTCCATTATTATTTCATAAATTTTTTTTCTTTCTAAGAACATCGTGAAATATTATAATTTTTCAAATTTCCAAGATGACTGGCATTCTCAAAACTGACTTAATTTTATGGAATTTAAATATCCTAGTATTTTGAAAGATTGTATAAATTTGATTAAAAAAAGGGAATCCGAAAAATAAGACATTTGAAAATTTCGAAGACTGCAAAAATCTCAATATTGTAAAAATTTACTAATTTTTATAAATATCGTTCTCATTCTTCAACGATTACTAAAATTCAGATATTTCGTCACATTTACATTATTTTCCTAATAAAATTACATAGTCTTTGAAAAATTAGCAATGTCTGATTGTATGTTTTTGAAACTACAAAACGCTCATTCAATTGGAATAATAAAATTAATGAAAAAAAAAACACTCTTCTGAAACCTCAGCCCATTTACCTAAAAACTATTGCTGTTTTTCTCAATAAATTGTTGTGTAATATAAATATTAATGTGTGAGTATTGTTTCGTTTAGCAATGCATTTGCAATTGAAATATTGTTGGATGTGAAGTTACGTACGCTGAGTAGGTTTGTGGTGTCGTATATGCAATCATTTCAATTACAAAATCTGACACGTGTCACTTTTGGTAACATGTTTCATGAATAACATGTATGATTTTCAATTTTTTTTCAAAATTTTGCTAAATTCAATAATAATAGAGTTAATTGAAATTGATTTTTGAAATATTTATAACGTTTCGGAAAATTTGCAGTAAGATTTTTAAACAACATTAAAAATCTCAGAATTTTTATTTCTAAACAATATTGTTTATTTCAATATTTAATTACTAAAAATATTTCTAATTTATCCTAAAATATTATTAAATTTGCTCATTTTCATTCAAATTTTCTTCATCAAATTACCTCATTTTTTTCAAAAAGCTGAACATTTCCCATTAATCAACCCCATTTTCAAAATTCTATACACTGACTAAACCCGATACCGTTTCATCAACTTTATGATAGAAATCTGCCGAGAATCAAACACATTGTATTTTCGATAGGTAATACAAAAAATCGAAATTTCTGGGTAAAAACACGGAGTGAATGCTCGAAATTTCTTCACAACCAAAAACGAAAATGGGGAAATCTTCGCGAAGCTTTTCTATACGTTTCGGACAATCGCCGTAATAATCTCGCACGTGTCACAGGATTTTCTCCCGTCCGATTTTTCCGTGAGGCGTTATTGAGTATACCGTTGTACAGAATGTAATGCCTCGGATTTCTGCAGGAAATAGCAGTGAGTGATAAACGGGAAACGAAGGAATCATCTGAGGTGAAATTTCAAAAATTTTTTCAATCCAAGCCTTCCATTATTTTTTATCAAGTATATTTATTATATATATATATATTATATTATATATATTTATAATTCCCGTTTTGCAAATATCAAAATCTCTTTCACCTTTACAAATTTTCCTGTACTACACCCTTGCACGAGTCGAAGATAAGGAAAGCTTTTTCAAGAAAAAGCACGAAGCGAAAGAGCCATTCAAGATCCCTCTCCAAAAGCTGGAGAGCCAGTGAAAAACGGAGCTCAGATAAAGAAAGCCTTTTTTCAGGATTTGTCGATTATTCTAAACGATCAGTTGAGAGGAATAAAAAAAAAGGGTAACAAGTAATTCCATTTCGTATTTCGCGATGCTCCTCGAGAAAGTGGAGGAAAATATTTTCTCTGGTGGTTCATGTCGGGGATCACGAGGGGATTATTGACTTGAAATCGTAACTCAAAGTAATCGCAATCGTCAGACACGATGTAGCAACATCAAACGAACAGCGTTCAGTTTGAACTTTCTGAGAGGAAAATGCTTTTGTAATTTTGTATCTGCATGAAAAAAAAAAGAAGAGGAACGAGTAGATTTTGAAGAATTGAAAGGTCGAGTTTTAGAATTTTATTTGATAAGAAGTCATTTCTTAGAGTTGGTGTTGAAGGTGGGAATAATTATGTTTAGCATCTGTAAATGTAACAAAAAAGGTAGAAAAAAAATTAGTTTTTCATGGAGGATATGAAAAATGTATTTATTGTGATTCAGTGTTTGAGAAAGTAGTCTTTTAAATTATTTTTCTTGGTGAAAATGGGAGGACTGTTGAATTTGAATCTCAGCTTTGTATGACCAAGTAGCAATTTTTCTTGATATAAAAACATTGATAATTCATTAACTGTGTAAAATTATAAGACAATTTTAAAGTTTTTTTTCTTTCAAAAAGAGAAAATCCAAAAGCGACTCAAAATGAACAATTATTAAGAAAAAAAAAAGAAACTAAAATTCTAGTATAGTGAATCTCACGCAAGGGAAATGAATTTTCTGAAATAACGAAATTCAAAAAGAAATTTAAGTATATATATATGGATTTCGTTTATTTCACTGATTTCTCTTTAATTTCGTGAACAAGTAGAAAAATTAGTTTTCAAAAACAAGTTTTTTTTTTTTTTATATTCGGCTGGAAATCGATTTTTTTCAAGAATTCATAATTTTCGATTTGTAGAAAAATGTTATTAAAATTCTTATTTCGAACTGGAAAATTAATGAACTCAGTCATTTTTTTTTTCAAAATCCTACAGAATTTCTAAATGATGGATTTTCAATATTTTATAAAGTATTGTTGGATAATATTAGAGCGAAGAAAAAATGTGTACAAAATTTTTATATTGCATGATTTTCCTAGAAAAGTCACCGTCATAGAAATTTCATAGAGTTTTCTTAAAAAACTATGAAGTTTTTACGAAAAATGCAATATAATATAAATTTAAAAATAATTAATGACTCGTGTCTTTTAGTAGTGAATCACAAGCAAGCAAAAGGAATTTCTTGAAATAACAAAAGTAAAAAATTAAGTTAAGGGAATACATAAATTTGGTTGGTTTCACCGATTTTTCTTTAATTTCGTGAATAAATAGAATAATTTCTTTTCAAACACAAGTATTTTTCATTTTTGACTGAAAATCGATTTTTTTCAAAAATTCATGATTTTTGATTTAGCTATCAAGTTTGGAGTAACCTCAGTTTTGTAGAAAAATTTTGTGAAAATTCTTATTTTGAATTGGAAAATTTATGAACTCAGTCATTTTTTTTTTTTTTTTTTCTTCAAAATCTTACGAAATTTCTAAATTCTGGATTTTAAAAATTTCATAAAGCATGCTGAATAATTTTTAGCTTGAAGAAAAATCGTGTACAAAATTATTAATCCCAAAATTTCATATTGATGATTTTTTTGTAAAGTCACTGTCATAGAAATTTCATAAAACTTTCATAGAAAACTATGAAATTTCTAGAAAAATCCAAATAACTCGTAGTTTTATGAAATGTATGAAATTTACCAAGGAAATCAATATTTATAGTGCTATTTGCCATTTTATCATTGTTTTCACAAAAATCACTGTTTTCAGCAAAACTGAAATATTGATCTATTTTCCAATTTTTCGAGCTTTTCAACGCACGAAACCAGGATTTTTTAAATAATATTTATAATTTTTAAATTTGTGATAGAAACATCAACTTTTATTTATGTAATCGTTGAAAGGCAGTAATTTTTCAAGTAGTGGAACTGTTTTAAAATAGCAGAATGATATGCTAATTACAGTTTATATTCCCCTTCAACAATAACTGTACAAGAAAAATTCTTCTTGTATAAAATTTGGAGAAATAGTGCAATTCATTTACTTCCATTAAACTTTGAAACAGTAAAAAACAATTATCCAGATCTGCAATGTGACGAAAATGTGTTTTTTTAATGAAAACCCTTTGGGACGAAAGTCGAGGACCAAACGATAATGTTCATTAGTGCGATTTCATTAAAGGATGAGGATGAAAATTCACCTCAATTTGCTGGGGAGAGACGATGAATAAACTCGATACGTCCTTAATTTCGTTAGCCTGAATGACGGTTTAGAAGGCGCCGGATAATTATGACGCTGCTTTAATTAGCGATGTATACCGAGCGACTAACGATACCCTCAGTTAGCACGCGTTTCATTTTGTTCGTTATGTACCCGAGGGCGCGAAAACCGTGGAAATCTCGAAGTGGATTTGTTCTTCGAGTTGGAAACTGTCGTGAGACAATGTCGCGAGGAAATTTCAATGGTGACCAATAACGAGTCCCGTATTTGCATGGCAAACTAGAGACAAGTTACGTAGTGTTTCATAACGAAAAATACGCGCTTTTTCTTTCGATTCCCTCGAGCCAAGTACAATCGAGTTGCTACAATTCATTTTCTAAAATATGAGTCTACTAAAGTTTTGGGTAGCACAACCGAAACTTCAGGTATGATAACCAAATAATTGGTTGTGGTACCCAAAACTTTTGCGGGTTCATACCAAAGTGAAGAATGTGTATATTTCGAAACTATGACAAAATAGTTTCCATATAATTTATATGATTATAAACTGTATAGAATTGTAAACTTCTAAGACACTTCTTAAAGTGTCTTGTCTCCCAACAGCCGACCCTCTGGTTGCTGCAGCCAAACCATTTTTCCACGTGTAGAGGATTCCAAGTAGATGGAACGAATCGTAGGCGAGATTCGCAATTTACATCTGGCATCCCCTCGCACGACGACCCCTCTAATTTGCGCCCCGTGACGCATTAACGACTCGAGAGCGTCGACGTTTTATCTTGAAAATCGAATTTTGGCGATCGATGGGCCCAGGGGTGCTCAGCCGTTTGTAGAATATTTCGCACAATGGTCGCGTGCGCATAATGCCCTTGTGTAGCCTCGAAATATCCGCACAATGTGCGGCATTATGCCTAACGTATGCGCGCGGGGATGGCCCGCGAGACAAAGAGCGCGAGACCGCGGGAAAAAGCGAGAGAAGGACGGAACGAAGATTGCGAGTGAGGTTAACTATAGCCTCGCTGGCTCGTTGAATACTGTCGACAATGCCTCGGCAAGGGGTTGCTCGGGATTGTTCATTCATTAACGTCCCAACTAATGAATGAAGCCCAGACAATGCTCATCTGCGAATTATCATGGCTTATGAAATTTAACGTCGTAATTGCGCGAGAGACAAATACTTAGTACCGGCGACAAACAGGAAGAGACCCGAATCTACTTGGCACGTCCTCGCAGACTTACCATTCACGTATCTGTAGCATTTAGAGACCAAGAGGGGGGGATTTGGTAGAGTGGTGGGGATACGTTTAAAGCAATGATGGGTAATAGATTTCAGTGAGTACATTTTTAATTATAAAATAACTCGAAATCAAGTATATACTATGTTACATTTAATAATTTTTGCAAAAGCAATTGCAGAAAAAAAATTTCCCCTAGAATAACACTCACCTCGAAATTCCATGAATAAATGATTCTGTCAAACGTCAAAAATGCATGACGAATTTTCGCGGTGCCAAAAATGTTCATGGCTCGTTTGGGGAAATACAGGAGCGAGCCTCTTGAACTCTATATGCTTAAGGTAGCGATCCGTTTTATTCATGGAGCTGAAAATGTGCAAGGCCGTTCGAATGGAATTTCATCCTTGTCGAAGCTTTTTTTATTCATTTTTGTTTCAACTGCGCCGTTAGGTACGGTAAACTTGGCTTCGTTTCGTGGGGTAAAAAATGCTCCCGAGTTGTAATTAGAGCGTGGATAGCTGCTATCCATATTTTAAAGCGGGATGAGAAATCGTGGAAATGGTGAAATGAGATTCGTTCATTACGTCCATCATTCGTTGGGTTATAACGAAATGTGCACACAATTATGTAGGATTCATTCATTTGATTTACCGAATAAAACCAGATTCCTGGAAAAAATGGAAATTTCCAGGTAGAAAAATAGGTCGTTATTACTATCGTGTTACATTGAAATTGAAGAATTGCAATCTCATCATTTTTTTCATAATATTTTGCAAACTCGCATTTTGGAGTTCCATAAATGAATTGTCTCAACTTTTTTCCTTTAATATAGTCTTCCAAGGAAACGGTGTTTCAGGAATGATACAGAATAATGAAGAAAGTACGTAGAACTGGAATGGGAAAAATCATATGCAAGTTTTTGACTTGAGCAGTTTCGTGGAAAGTAGTGAAATTCCGTACCTTTGACATTTACAAACTTGTACGGATTCAAATGTATTTAAACTAGTCAGGTTTTACTTGCACCGCCGTGGGGTATGATAAACTTGGCTGCACTTCTGGAAGCAAAAAAAACCTCCAGATTCATATTTTATCGTGGAATGCGAAATTGCGGAAACGGTAGAACGAAATTTATTCAGTTCTATTGATCATTCCGTACGTTTTATCATACATTGATGCATGGTTTCTTTTTTCCAAAAAGTGAAAATCTGTTCCTCCTGAATAATATATCACCCCCAAGGTCCAAGTAAGTGAAAATTTTCTTGAAACGTAATTTATCCGAAATTTGCCTGTTTCATATGAAAATTGGAGAAATCGGAAATTAATGCATTAAAAATGGGTTGACTTTGAAATGAAAAATCTATCCAAGTTATTGGTTTTTACTCTGGTGAAAGTGACTTGAAATGTTGAAATTGAAAGTTGTTGAAATGTATTACGAAAATAACGTGAAATTTACATTTATTTATACTGCTTGTAAAATAATGCTATTTATTAGCTATGCGAAATTTAAGAGATGTAAAAAAATTTCATGCCGCGAGTAAAAAGTGTAAATACACTTGTTGAATATATGACTAATATGAACGACCATACTACTATTTATACTATATTTTATTATGTACCAGAAATTTAGAACAAATGAATTATTATTTCAATGTAAAGGTAAAAAAATGTGACAATCATAATTTATTTTAAAATAATGAAATAATAATATAATGAAAAGTAAAAATAATAATAATAAAATAAAAAATAAATAAAAATAAAAGAATAAAAAAGATTGAATACTAACTTTTTTGATTTAGAAATTGGTTTCCCTTTTTTCGATAAACCATCATAAAAATTCAACAACGTTTCGATTAATACTGACAATTCATTATCAGGAAATTCCGTTTATTTAACAATATTTCCGGAAAATAATTACTGAAATCCGTACATTTTATAAAGAATAATTGACACTTAAACTAATTATTTTAACAGAATCCAGGTTACCCCAGATCCACAGCATTATTTATTCATTCAACGAATGTACGTTATTCGAGCGAAAACTTTTCGTGCATTTCATTCTGCAATTTATTTCGCAAGTCTTATCAAGTACCTATAGTCAAATATATTTTCATAATACGTATTATTAATTGAAATATTGAAAATAACACATTATACAATTTAGAAAAAAAAATTACTCATCAATGCAGTTAGTGGTTTCTCGAAAAATTGTGGGAGAAAAAAATTGATTGAATATGTACATTTTTTTTAAAATATTCGTCTATAATTACAATTTCTTTTGTTTCAAAATAATTTATCATTTTTATTTATAGCTTTATATTCATCAATTTTGCATCAATTTGCATTAGAAATATTTTTTATTCACAATTTGCTAAAAATCGGATATTTGGACGTGAATTTTTAGCGAACTGTGAATAAAATATCGTATTGCGAGTTTTCGAAATTGCTTTTTTTGACGAAACGATTACAACCCTCGGCTTCGCCTCGGGCTGCAACCTTTCGTTTCGTCAAAACAGGCATTTCAAAAACTCGCAATAATATACTAATATTCATCTATTTGAAAATAATAATTAGAAATACTTTTGAATTAGTTATTATTAATCAGAATTATTACTAAAGGAAAAAATAATAAGTAATTACACTTATTTTAGTTTAATTATTAGAAATACTTTATATCTATCAATTTTACTTCAATTTTCATTAGGAAATAATTTATATTCATCTATTTAAAAATAACAACTAAAAATACTGTTTAGTTGGTAATTAGTTATAAGAATTATTATTTTAAAAATTATCAAGTACAATAATAATGATTATTATTTGTCATAGTTATTAGTTATACTAATAAAATATACTTAGTCATTATAATTAATGATTGTTTTAAGAATGATAAATCAGTTAATACTCTTCAAATATTATTTATTAATTAGAAGTACTTTATATTCATTGATTTTACATCAATTTGCATTGGAAATTCTTTATATTCATCTATCTTAAAATAACAATTTCAAATACTTTTCAATTAGTAAACAGTTATTTGCATTATTATTCTAAGAATTATTAAGTATAATAATAACTATTTTTATTAATTGTTATTATTTTTAGTTATACTAATTAATTATAATTACTTTAAGAATTGTAAGTGAGTTAATACTATTTAATTATCATTAATTGATAAGAAATACTTCATATCCATCAATTTTACATCAATTTGCATTAAAAATACAATAATTTATCCTAAAATACCAATTGGCACATTTTGTTATTATTTTTTCCGCGTACGACCCTGATCCCATGAAAGAAAATTCCTGAAGTAATTATGTATAAAAAAAAAGTGAACGTGCTCGCACTCACTCTCGTTTAAATTAATCACATAAGCGTGATAATAAATCTGAAAGTTTCGAGAAACCTAGAAAATGTGTCTTGGATCGGGATGCTGGCGTAAGGTATCTGCGATCACTTTGCGAAATGTTTCTAATCTGCCGTAACAACTCAAGCGCGAAAGAAAATCGGTAACCTACTTAATGGAAATGTGCTCCGCGAAAAGTAATAATTATCTTGGCTCTTCACTTTAATTAAATTTCAGCCCGATGAATTTCGTGCTCCGGCGAAATCGTATCAGATCATTCATGGTTGCCAAGTAATTTTGGGCAGCAATTATCGTGCAATAATACCAAACTAATTTTCCTAGCCAAAGACGCGTGCGGTTTGATGGAATGGCTCAAATGATTTCTCCGAAGATTATTCAAATTATTTGGGTAATATGGTCAGGAAATGTCAGTTTTCGGGGATTTTTTATATCATTAGGTCAGGATTTCCCACAATTTTCTTCTTTCTTTCATTCATGGAATTTCAAGAATATCCTATATTTCGGAACATGAACTTCAATTTTTTGTTATGCTTCGGTTTTTTAACTTAATACAGATAATTATACAAAAATAATGATCACAATAAAAAAGTTTCACAATTAATAATAAAAAAATTGATTAGAAAAATACATATAATTTTATTTATTATGTAAAATAAAATAAAAATCAAATAAATATAAAAATTAGGATACAAAAAAAAAATATTATAAAAAAAACTCATTTGTCCAATTATTAAAAATAATTATTTTAATAATATTTACTATAGAAATGATAAAAAATAAAAAGATATTGTTAAAATTATGAGTAAAAAAGTTTCACAATAAATATAAATATTACATTAGCAACTTAGGGAATCGAAAAATTATTGTAAAAATTATTTACTATGAGAAGTTGAAATTTCCAATCTAATATCTTGAATTTCTGAAAGGAAAAAAACTTGTTACACACGACTCTTTGAAAATTTCCTGCAACAATAAATGTTAACAAGTTACTAACAAAAAAACACGCTTGCATAACATTGAAAGAAAAACACAGTTGTCATGCACATTTCGTTCTTTCAATATTGAATAAGCGTTGGCTTTCAAATCCAGTTGCTTTTTGTTAGAATTGTTAATCCAATTCCACTGTACATGTTGTGACGCGGAAAAATACAGCAACTTCCTCGTTTATGCGCGTCCGGAGTTTTACGTAACGTTCTGCGTACTTCCAATTATGCATTTTCTTGTTCGAGAGACATTTTTTCCGGAATAATGAGGAAAAAAACGATATCGTGCAATGAAAAACTTGCTTGAATACTCAGAGGGCAATAACTGTATTTCTCGTGCACAGTTATTCAATTTTCATTATTATTCCAGTTTTATAACTACATTTTTCGGTAAGATTACAAGTGAGAATTTTAATATTGGAACTATTCATTGTAAACTTGATTGCACTTTTTTACGAAAATTTTTTTTATCGATTAAAAAAGTAATTATTATTCCAAAGGCGGGAATTTTAACTTTATTCTGGATATTGATAAAAAACAAAAGTTCTTGCACCTTTCGATTTAAAAGTTTTTTTCATTCTCATTATTTATTAAATAAAAAATTGTCATTTCTTGTCAGATAATGACTAAAAATTTCGGTTTCTAAACTTATCCTCGAATGTAAAAAAAGACTTTATCGCAAAGGACTTTATCTTTAACGTAATCTTCACTTACATTAGTACCTTGAACATACAATTGTAATTCAAGATATGGTGAAGACGCATTCACTGAAATAACTCTTACTTATATTTAATTCTAGCGAATTTTTGTGCTTCTCGCGCTTGACAGTAAATTTAGTCGTTCTACTTGGCAACTGAATTCAAGAGCATAGCAACGTGGTTTGCGAGATAATTATTTATTAAACTCGAGAAACGAATCCGCCAAACTCGGCCAATTTTACTATCCATTTCCGTCCATTTAAGATCGATATGAGAGGTCATGATGAATTATTGATTACATTATTTTCGGGATATCCTCTTTTTTCTAAACACATAAATGTATTTTAAAAAAAAGTTTCCAATCTTTGTATGTATTTGGGAAAATATGAGATATGAATAATTTGTATTGTTACTTTTGTAGGTATAACATTTTATTATGAAAAATTATTGAATTTTGTGGAGTGATTCTATTTTATGAAACTTTGTGGATTTACAGTAAAGATTTTACAACAATGTTGTATAAATACTGTATTTTTTGTACAATATTTGTAAATTATTATATTCACAATATATTTAATATTATAATAAAATATAATATATTGATATTAATTACAATAATATGTTTATCTTATTGTAATTTATATATTGTAGTTATATTAATTACAATAATTACTATATTAATATACAATATAATTAAATACTGTACATTGAATTAAAAACATTGTTTGAATCTTGGAAAAATGTTGAAATTGAAAGACTAAATTTCTTCCATTTATCGCGAATCTTTCTTTCACTTCTACGCGATGTTTTTAGTCCGGATCTGATCAATTAAGGACGTAAATCTGAAGGGTCATGAAGAGCCCATTAACGTGTGAAAAATGCTCGAAAAGAGTTCAGACTTTTGTCGACGCAGTCTTTTTACGCACCGTTGAATTTTCGTTTTAATAATCGCTCTTTTCCTGCTGGATTTCTCGATTGATTCTTTTTTTTTCGTCATTATCTTCACGAATAACGAAAGATACATGAAAAATGTTAATGGTGAGTAATTTGAAACTTTTTATTTATACAGAGCTAGATTTACCGAACAGGCGAATTTTTTGAAAGTCCTATCATTCAAACATGAATCTGAATGTGATGAGATTTCTGAATTTTAGTAATCATTGAAGAATATTGACTGATATATTCATAAAAATGAGTGAATTTTTACAATGTTGAAATTCTCGCAATCATTGAAATTTTAAAATGTCTGACTTTTCCAATTTTTCTTGTTGATTACATTTACACAATTTTGAAAAATGCTAGAATATTTGAGTTTCATCGAATATAGTGAATTTCCATTTAATATAATTTTTCACGCGGTTCTTAGAATGGAAATAATTTATAAAATTATTGTGATGGAATAACAAAATTTGCTAAAATGTTCCAAATAATTATAATTCTTTAAGTAAAATTGCTGAAATTAGAGGAAGATCTTTATTTTTGTAATTTCTAAATTATAATATACTTATCAATTAATTTTGCAGACAACTTTTTGTCTTGTATTTTCAGAACGCTCAAAACTTCCATTATTCTGAAAAATTTCCAACTACAAGCATTTTGGAAAAATAAATAATATATGAATTTTCCAGAAGTTCTTAATTGGAAAAACAGTACAAATGTCACAAAGTTTCTGAATTTGAGTAATCATTGAAAAATATGAATTATATCAATGTAAATGAGTAAAATTTTACAATATTGATATTCTTGCAAAATTATAATTTCAAAATGTCTGACTTTTCCAATTTTTCTTATCAATTACGTTTTTATAAATTTGCGAATTGCTTGAATTTTGAATTTCAAGAAATATAGTCGATTTTAAGAATGTAATTTTTTAGGAGATTCAAAATTATTCCAATTCAAAGGGTTTTCAAATTGAGAAAAATTTATGAAATAATGATAGAATGATAAAAACTGCTAAAAAGTACAAAATAACGTAAATTTTTATAATAAAATTGCTGAAATTGTCGAAACATCTTCATTTTCGTAACTTCCTCATTTTACTTTCGTTATTAATACATTTTCTCGATCATTTTTTGTGTCGAATATTCAGAACACTTAAAATTTCCACATTTTAAAAAATTGTCCAACTCCAAGCTGTTTCGAACTTTTAATAATTTGTGAATTTTTTTAAAGTTCTATCTTTCGAAAAATATTCTAAAAGTAATAAAATTTTCGAATTGTAGTATTTATTTAGGAAAATAAATGATAATCATAAAAACTAGCACATTTTTGCAAGATCGAAATTCCTGAAATTTCCTTAATTTTCAAATGTCTGCCATTTTTTTAAATTTCCCTTATCAGTTACATTTCTGCAATTTGGAAAATGCCTTGCATATTTGAATTTTACAATATTCATCGAATCATCAGAATGTCAGTCTTCTGAGAAATTTAAAAATTACAATAATTCACAGGGTTCCTGGATTGGGAAAAAATGTATAAAAATTATGAAGGAATAACGAAATCTCCTAAAATGTTCCAAATAACGTTACTTTTGAAATTACTAAGCTGCACAAAACACCTGAATGTCCAAATTTTCTAAAATTTGACATATACACAAGTTTTCTATATTTTCCTACTTTCATAATTTCTGTAAATTCATACGAAAGACTCGTAATTCATATAATCATTGTAAAGTGACTACATTATTTTCACACAAATCAACACAAAGAGATATCTCGTGGAAATGTCGAAACTCACGCCAATGATCGGAAATGGCTGTGTACTGTTATATTTTATCGTTGCGCGTTTGCGTGGGGATGAAAAGAGGCGAAAAAGTGTCGGATATGATCCGGGACGAGGCTCGGTAAATCAGCGAGTCAAATACCCCGCAATCAACGGAAACGCGCTCTATGACGCTTGTTTACTGTAAACATCTGAGTAACGCAATAAAGTACTAACACCGCGTTAACTATTGCGGTTGTTCCCAAGTATTGACGAATGCGGCGTTGTTGCGAAAGTAGCGCAACTTGGCTGTAGTTTCGTTGTTGGGTAATGAACTTGGCGCGATTGTCACGCAACTATTCTAATAACTTGTTAGCCACTGTTCCAAACAGCCTCCTCAGCGTTTTCGACCTTCGCCACATTTTCCGGCTCCTCACCGTTATTTCAATAAAGACGTTTTAATTTCAACTCTAATTATTTCCAAATGATTTCACCTTAGACTATTACTTCAATTAAGTATGTGTAGTGAAAGTTGTCAAGTTCAGTAAAACTTTATCGAAAATTAAAAGAAAACAATTCCAATTGATTTTTTGATTTTAATTGATTTATTTTAAAATATATAATTTCAAATTGAATTTTGAAATTCTAAAATCAGTAACGTAAATTCCACACTCATATTTATATACCTATATTATTACAAGATGTGTATTTCAAAAATGATTGGAAAACTGTAGAAAATATTAATATCAATAATATTGAATTGAATGCTTTATTAAAAATCTCTTATTTTTTTACGAAAAGTCATTCAGTAAAGTTAAACTCATGAAAAATGACCTTTTAAAAAAAATGTACGGAAATAAAAATAAACAAATATGTATTTTACAGATCCTAACTGTTTTTCTAGATTATTATTGTAACTAAAACATCTCTCGAAAACGTTTTCTAGTCACGTTCTTGATTCTTTGAGTTTCTTATCTTCCAACATCCAATGCAACAATCAACACATTTTCGGGTTCTTACCGTTCTTTCAATATAGACATTTTGATTTCAAGTTTACTTTTTTCCAAATGATATTCATTGCTTTCACTTTAGATTATTTCTTCAATGATGTATAGTGTACAAGTTTCGAACTTGAGTAAAACTCAACCGAAATTTTTTTTTGATAATTTCATTTGATTTTTATACTGGGATTTTAATCCTGGTATTTATATATATTTTGAAAAAAGATGTTCTTTGAAAATGAATGAAAAATAAACTATAACCAGTTTAAAATATTATAATATGTAATAGAATGCTTCATTCGAAATTCTTTAATCTTTTTAAAGAAGGTCATTCAGTGAAATTTCATTCAGGAAAAATGACTCGTTCGGGAAAATGTATGGAAATTAAAATCTATAACCATGCACTAAAAAAGTAGGATTTGCTGTAGCAGCAAAAAAAAGCTGTTTAAACACAATTTGACAAAACGAATTTTTTTTGCAGCAATAGCTTATTTTATTGTTGCTTTAATAATCAAAAATATAAAAAAATGAAAAAATATTCGGGATTTAAGGGACTCAAACCCCTCTTGCTATTCAGATTATATTAATTATTATTTCATGAGAAAATTCAAAAATAATGCATAAAGATATTCATAACGAATTGTGAAATAAGTAAGTATTACCAAAAATGAACTTACTTAAATTTAATGGAAGTAACGAACGGTTTTATGTAAATTCATAAAATTAATGTAAATATAGAATGTTATATTTCACTAACTTGAAACTAGCAATTACCTTGGCTTCAGAAAAATTTTTGCTTAAATAAAATCTTAAACTATTAAGAATTTAATGAAATTTGAATTTTTAAAAAAAGAACATACCAAAAAATCTTTGGAATCAATCAAATGTTGTATAAATATAAAAAAAATCTATAAAAGTAATGTTTTCATAAAAAGTTGGAAAAATATGCAAGATGTATCAAATTTTGAACTCTGAACCATTAAGTTCTAAAAAGCGTATACAGCAATATACAGTAAAATTTAAAATTTATAAAAATACTTGAAAACACGAAGAAATATTATAAATAAAAAAAATCTATAGAATATGAAAAATTTATAAAAATGCAATTTTCCCCAAAAATCTCCTAAATTACTGAAAATCGATCCAAATTTTCATTTTGGTCAATATTAATTAAGCTCTTGTAGCAAAAAAGTAAAAATAAATTTGTTCTTCTTCTGTGTCTGTTTAAACAGCACATATTTTTGCTTATACAGTAAGTCCTTTTTTTCTTGTATATTATACTGATTTTTACTGCTTTCTTAGAAATAATTTGGAAAAATACATACGATCTATAAAACTTTGAATTCTGGACCATCAAGTTCTAAAAAGCATATACAGGGTGATTCAACATGACCCGAGCACCTGGAAAATTAAGATTCCTTGTAAAATTCTAAGACAATATTTCCTTTGCCACTTTTTAAAAAACTCAAAAATAAAAAAGTTATTCAACTTTGAAATTTAAACAATAAATGCGCTTTTTCAACAAATAGTGATAAAAACCAGGGACCAAACTATACCCAAATTTTCTGAATCGAAAAGTCCTTTGTCACTTTTTACAAAACTGAAAATAAAAAATGATATTCGAGTTTGAAATCTGAGCAATCTGATTGGTTGAAACTTCTAACTCGAATATCTTTTTTGATTTTGAGTTTTGCGAAAAGTGGCAAGGGACTTTTCGGCTCAGAAAATTATGAAGAAAATTTTGGTTGAGTTCGGTCTCCAGTTTTCATCACCATTTGTTGAAAAAGCGCATTTATTGTTTAAATTTCAAAGTTGAATAACTTTTTTATTTTTGAGTTTTGTAAAAAGTGGCAAAGGAAATATTGTTTTAAAATTTTACAAGGAATCTAAATTTTTCAGGTGCTCAGGTCATGTTGAATCACCCTGTATAGTAATATGCAATAATGCTAGAAATTTGTAAAAATACTAAAAAACGCGAAAAAATGTTATAATTAAAAAAAAAGAAGAAATTTATAGAACATGAAAAACTTTTATTTATACCATTTTCCCAAAAAACTCTTCAATTACTAAAACTCGATAGAAATTTGAATTCTAGTCAATAGTAATAATAATCAAAATAATAATAAAATAATGAATATATAAATAATATATGCATAACTACAATCTTGCAATACAATATTAACAATATAATACAATAATAATTCAATGATACTAGAAATTTATAAAAATACTAGAAAACACGAAAAAATGTTAAAAATATAATCAAAATAAAAACTCTATAGAGCATGAAAAACTTTTATCAATTCCATTTTCCCAATAAATTCCTTGAATTACTGAAAATTGATCGAAATCTCAATTCTAGTCAATAATTATTTATCTCTAGTATCAAAAAAAGAAAAAATAAATCCTATCTGCCAAGTTCTGCTAAAACAGCCCATCTTTTTCCTGATACAGCAAACTCTTTTTTCTGTATATTTTACTGATCGTAACTACTTTCCTGGAAATAATTGTAACTAAAACACCTCTCGAGAACTTTTTCCAACCACGCTCTTGATTCTTCGAATTCCCCATTTTCCAGCATCCAATTAAACAATCAACTCACTTCTCGGACATTACTTTTATAACTTGTTCCTACAATGCGCTCCAGAAAATACTATAGCCATTGTATTATACGGATGCCTCGCTTATACGGAACGATAATCGTAATGGCCAAACGTTAGCGCGATCCAGTAAAATCGAAAATAACAGAAAACGAATGGATCGAAAAACGGAAAATCCGCGGTACCACTCGAGCAACGGTATTTTATACGGCTTTGGCATGCACGCAGACAGGTGTAAAACGCGAGTGTGCGTGATAGTGTTTGCAACTTGGTAACGGAAATGTGTGTCAAAGTTTCAGACTCGATCGGTTCCACCAAAACCGATTTTTCCATGAAAACCATGCCTTAACTGGCAAATTTTCAATGAAATTACGTACGAATTTTCCGGGACCAGCAACTGCTGCATATCAATCCAACTTTTCCACCCATTTTCCAAGAAAGTCGGAGAAAGTGTCATTTCCTGATTTCCACTCTTTTCCGGTTTTTCACGGTGTTTCGTTCAACATTTGAAACAACGTTCGGGTCGATACGCGGTCTCGTCGCTTTATTGCATTAGCGATAAAGTGATTTTCCGCGAGTTAGCGAAGACGCGACACTGGAAAATGTTGGAATCGTCTTTGGGAAATATTTATCTCTTAGGGGAGTCGAGGGAAACCGGGGAAAGTTGGGACTGAGGCCCCGATTTCACTGGCACAGATCGCGACACTCACTCGCGGGATTTCTCGCGCGCGATTCGCGTCCGGTTAGCTCGGCTCGCGTGACTTTACTGAGCGAAGCGATAGCTCTTCGCATTTGCTTTGGCGAGCATTGACTACTTCTCTTAGGGACAGTCTCCGCGGCGTTGCCAGCTCGTGGTCATATAAGAGACTATTTTTTTGTAACGATTTTTTTTGGTTTGTTACAGGCAGAATTTGTTTAATTTAATGGCAATTCTGAGTTGAAATTTCGTCTTTAATTTCAACTTCTGTCAAAGTTTTTCATGTAATTTTGTTCATTGGTGTAATGCGTTTTTTTTCATCTTTAGATCGTGTTCTCCAATTTTCTAATATATATATAATGTACACCTTAATGTTGTAGCGTTATTTCAAAACGAGTTTGCTTTTAATGCTTATGATTATTTTTTCACAATTTTATTAATTTATAATTTACTTTTTGTTAATAAGCTAAGTCCGTAACTTCTTTATATGAGTATATTTCTCATTTTTTTAAAATTTCTTTTATCAAGTAATAAATTGGAAGAAAAATTTTCTTTTAAAAATTTATGAATGAGAAATACTGAATTCAAAAGATAACAAAATGAATCATCATTTTTTGAACGAATTTATAGAAATACAGTCAATTCAATATTGTGTTACAAAATTTTAAAAATTCCTGTAACTAAAATACCAGAAACCCAATTTTTTCTGATCTTCACATTTTCAATTTCTCAATAATTGCTTCCATAACTATAACTATTTTCATATTTTTTATTTATTGCCTTTTTTCCTTTAATTTTCAAGAAAATTCAAATAGGAAAATTGCTAGAGAAAATTCTCAAGATTAAAGAATCGAAAAAATTTATTTTCAATAAGATAAAAAATGTTGATTTGAAATTTATGAATGAGAACGAAAAATTCAAATAACCAGGAAAAAGATAAATATTTTTCTAGTCATTTGTAGGAATAGAATTAATTTAATATTGTGTTACAAAATATGCAAAATCTTCAAAATTCCTGTATCTGAAATATCAGAATACCAAAGTTTTTTATCTTGAAATTTTAAATCACTCATTAAAAAAAAATAGTTTAAAAATTATAATTAAAAAAATTTATTAAAAAATAAATTACTCCAAAACTATAACTATTGGTATATTTTTTGATTATTGCCTTTTTTTACATTGATTTTCTAGAAAATTCATATACAAAAATCATAAGAAAAATTTTGTGAGATTGAAAATTTGAAACGATTGATTTTTAATTGGATAAAAAATTTCCATCTACAAATTTATGAATGAGAAACACTGAATTCCAACAATGAAAATAAATCATCATTTTTTTTTTCAACGAATTTAAAGTAAAACAATCAATTAAATATTGCGTTCTAAAATACGCAAAATTTTGAAAATTTATATATTTAAAATATCAGAATCCTTAATTTTTCTGATTTTTAAATTTTAAATTTCTCATCAATTGCATAGCTATTGTAGGAGTATTTATTTATTGTTTTTTTTTACTTTGATTTTATATAAAATGCAAATAGAAAAATCGCCAGAAAAATTTTTTAAATTGAAGATTCGAAACGATTGATTTCAATTTGATAAAAAATTTTCATCTACAATTTGTGAATGAGAAACACTGAATTCAAATAATGATAAATAAATCAACATTTTTTTAACGAATTTATAGTAATACAGTCAATTAAATATCGTGTTAAAAAATATGCAAAATTTTTAAAATTCCTGTATCTAAAATATCAGAATCTCAAATTTTTTTAATCTTGAAATTTTGAATTTCTCATTGATTGCTCCATGACTCTAACTATTGTTATATTTTTCAATTATTGATTTTTTTTACTTTGATTCTGTAGAAAATTTTAATAAAAAAATCGACAGAAAAAAGTATTAAGATTGAAGATTCGAAACGATTGATTTTCAATTATTCAATAGCATTAAAGTGAATTGTTTTTAAGTGTTGATTCAATAATAAAACAATTTTAATAATAAATGTTGTCGTGTTATTTCAAAACGAGTTTGAGTGTAATGTTTAAAACTATTTTTTTACAATTTTATCAATTCAGAATTTATTATTGTTTATTATTTGAACCCATAACTTTTTTTTATCTATTTATTTCTCAGTTTTTTTCATTTCTTTTACCATGCAGTAAATTAGATAAAAAATTTCCATCTACAATTTATGAATGAGAACCACTGAATTGAAATGATGAGGAAAAAAATCAGCACTTTTTAAACGAATTTTCAAAATTCCTGTATACAAAGTATCATAATCCCAAACGATTTATCAAATAAACTAATAATAGTGTAATGAAAAAAATTGTTCTTAATTTTTTGTTAATGCACGAGATCAAGGACAAGAATTTTTTTTCCACTGCAACCTTCATGTATTGCAAAAATACAGTGGTATTCCTAATATTTTTTCGCGTAATTAACGAACCCTTTCAAAACTCTCGTCCTCACTTTGTACTCTCGACTCATGTGCTTTTTCTCTCTTGCGTTTATCCAATTTGTTGGTAAGTTGTTAACAATCTTGGCTTTTTTGCCGGGGCAGAAAAATTGCACAACGGTCTTCTGGGGCCGCGAAACTTGCGAGTAGCAAGGCACGCGGAGTGCGCTTGACAGATCTGTAATTAAGATCCCCCACCCCCGAGGAAGCTTGAGACAATGTGTCATCTATACCAGGTCGTCGAGTGAATGTTTCCAATTGCAAGGCGCAGAGTGCTGGCAATTGCGGCCTGATTAATACGAGTTATAGAAATCAAAGGATCGA
This sequence comes from Platygaster orseoliae, assembly GCA_030522825.1. Classification (NCBI taxonomy): domain Eukaryota; kingdom Metazoa; phylum Arthropoda; class Insecta; order Hymenoptera; family Platygastridae; genus Platygaster; species Platygaster orseoliae. The sequence continues at coordinate 34,280 of JAPYZL010084154.1, forward strand.
CTTTCTTTTCTCTACCAGGGATTCTGTGCGAAAAATTTTCATTGTGTGTGGAAATGGATTAGTGGAATTGAAAGTGCGAATTTGATGTTTACAAGTCGATGTTACGTAGAAAGGAAAATTGAGTACTTTTGAATAAAAAATATAGTAAATCGTATAATATATAAGTGTTGTACCATTCAAAATATTTGTGTAGAAATTATCATTATTTAAGGGAATTTCCCATATTTTGTTTATTGAGAAATATTATTTACTAAAGTAAAAAATACAATATGTTTAGTATTTTTTACTATACATAAAATTATTATTATTATGTTTGACGTTTTACTAAACTGCATGGTAAAAATAAATGTATTTGTGGCTAAGTGTACTGTAATATATGACAAATTAAAATAATATTGTAGATTCAAATTATCCGATAATTAGATTTCTCCCAAGTTAATTAATTATTGATTCAGATTCCCACGGTATTAAAAATGCAAGAGAAAACACAAATTGCTGCTTCGATTAAAACGAAACTTGCTAAAAATTCACAAACAACCTTTCTACAAAACCAGGTAAAGCTTGGAAATCATAGCCTATTGAAAACGCAATGGGCATTTCGTAATTCCAGCATACAATTATTGCGGAACGTTATTTTCGTTATGTTACGGCCGCAATAAGACGTAAAAATCGATAGCGAAGAAATCTCTCATGCAAATGAAGCGCGGAATAAAAGGATCCGAGCGGAATTCCCGATTGATTCTTTAATTACAGCCCTACAATACCGCGGTAACCAGATTCACTCGCAGCTAAGTTAATTAAACAAATGGGGCTCGGATCGAATTCGGAATCGTGCAAAGAATAGAGCAAGTTTTCGGGCTGACGTTGCTTTGGAAAATTTCCCGATCCATCGAACGGGAATTTCACGCAGCAGGAGGTTTTCATCAAAGTCTCGCCCTTTTTGCAGGTTGCTGCTTTTTCCCTTTGCCCCCAAAAAAGACGACGCGCCTGTAATCGACGTTGGAAAATGTTTATCCATTTCAGCGCTCGGTATATGCTGATACGCGTTTTCGCGTGAAATACAACTCCGGGGCACTTTGTTCCTGGCGATTTCATTATTTCTTTGAAGCCTTTTCAACATTTTTTCGTGGGCCCGGTGAGTTTTCTCACTTTATGCTTGTGGTGATTTTCACTTTTACACGATGAAAAAGTATAGCAATACTAATTTTTTTTATGGCATTTTTATGTAATCAATTCGCCACTTTGATATGAATCGTATTGGTAATTCGGGTTAGTTTTTTTGGCGTCAAAGTTTTTTTATAGCTACAACTTTTCTGTTTCTTGGTGTGGAATTTTGGGAATATCAACGAAAATGATTATTTTACTTTCAGTTTTGTTTCGATCGAAAACTCTAATTGTGCTAATTTTGTAGGAAAAAATCTTAAATTAATTTTTTGTAAAAAATTTTTAAACCTTAAAATGTCGATTCGGATTAAATTTTTATTTTTTGCATGTTTCTAAAAGTGAAAATATTTAATTATAATTTTTAACTTTTTACTAAAAAATATAATAATGGGGATTGACATGAAATATAGTAAATTTCACTATCTACAGTAATGTATTATAAAAAATATTTTAGATTCCTAGATTTTCTGAATTTTTTAATAACATATAGATTATTGATTATTTGTCTAATATCAATTGAATAAATAATGAAAATTAAAAATAATGATATTGTCTAAATAATAAAATTGTCTAATATTAATTAATTATATAGATTCTTTATAAATTGTCTAGATTTTTCTGTTTCTACTTTATTTCAAATCTAGATTTTATTTAAGATTCGAAATATCTTACAATTTAAAGAATTATGAAATAATGTCTGATATTTAAAAAAATTCTTTGTAACTTTCATTTTTTCAAAGTTTTGAAGACTCGTCGCTTTGTATTGAAATCTCTAAAGTTATCGATAGTTTTTGTACGAAAATATTCTTTGATTTTTTTCAAACTCAAAGACCTCAACAAAGTTTCTGTGGTGTAACTGAATTTTGAAAAAATTCCACAATATACGAAATTTATCGACATTTTTTATAGTTCTACAAATTCATAAGAAATTGGAAAATTATTGATTATCTTCAAAATTTTCCAATATATTTATTGAATTACATTTTTTTTGTACCTCCAATTTATCAAAGTTTCAAAGATTTGTTGGCTTCTATTGAAAATTGTTATTTACTAAAGTAAAAATACAGTAGTTTTCACTGCACAACAATTTATAATTGCGATATTTGATGTTTTAGTGTACTGCATGGCAAAAATTATTATACGTATGACTAAACGTACTATAATATATGAAAAATTTGAATAATACTGTAGGTTTGGCTTGAATATAGTAATTTTTACAATATTTATAGTAAAAATACCAGTTTTTTCCGTCAATGTATCTCTTGGAACCGAGAAAACTTTCAATTATCCGAAATATTTTAGATTCTTAGATTTTCTAAATTTTCTAAGTTGTGGATTTTGTTCAAACATTTTCTAGATTTTTCTGTTTTAATTTTATTACATTTCTGGATTTTTTTTAGATTCAAAACTTCTCACAATTATTGAATTTATGAATAATTTCTGATACTTGAAAAAATTCTTCGTAACCTTCATTTTTTCAAATTTTTGAAGACTCGTAGATTTATAATAAAATCCCCAAAGTTATCGTTGATTTTTGCACGAAAAAACATTCTTCGATTTTTTGAAAATACAAAGACTTCAACAAAGTTTCTGTAATTTAACGAAATTTTGAAAAATGTCCACAATTTACGAAATTTATCGACCTTTTTCGAAATTCTAGGGAAATTCTGAAATTATTGACAACCTTCAAAATTTTCCATAATATTTATCGAACTGCATTTTTTTCGGATCCTTCAATTTTTGAAAATTCTAAAGAGTTGTTGCTTTTTATTGAAAACTGTTATTAACAAAAGTAGAAAATACAATATGTTTAGTATTTTTTCCTGTACAACAATTTATAATTGCGATATTCGAGAGTTAACTATACTGCATGGTAAAAATAAATACGTTTATTGTTAAATCTAGTATAAAACATGAAAAATAAAATAATATTGTAGTATTTTCTAAAATAAGTACAGTAATTTTCCCGATATTTATAGTACAAATTCCAAGGTTTTTTTCCTCGGTGTAATGTGCGAAAAACTCGAACGACACCAAGCAGTATAATCGTGATAATTTCCCGACGCTTTTTTGTAGACATTGCTCGTTTTTCTGGTGTATAGGTCAACATGGCAAGTTGGTTTCATAATTTATGATCTAGGAAGGAATAGAGCATCGACACGTGACTCGATTGAGCTTCCGGGGAGTAGTATAGTCATCCACGTGAACGACGGTGTTATTGAACCCAAAGCGAAATGCCGCGACATTCCGCGGCTCGAGCGCCCGCTTTTATCAAATTACGGTTTTCGTGCGCTCTGCTCCTTGTTTGGCTAATGAAAGGCAAAGATGCAAAATCAACGTCGTCGTCACGCTCGTGGAGCGAGTCATGGCAAAAATTCCCGATTTCATCGCGACAATGCTCGCGTTTTACGCCACTGCGTTTTTTCGCAATCATTACTTTGTGGGCCCCTTTTATTCCTCGACCGGAACGAGCCATTTCACGTTCATTTTATTCATACGAATCTAGGGTGAAAACTTCCGGAAAAACTTTCTAATTTTGAGTCTATATATTATGTTTCTGTGTTATTTGAATGTTTTATAATTTTTCATGTATATTTTTTCGAGATACAATACATAAAATTTTGACTTTTTGCATATACTTTTGAAATTTTCGTCTTTCAGCCACTGTTCGAAATTACTGCGTCGAATCATGCATTCGCGGACTTGCCGCTGAATTGGTTATTGGGTCGAAAGCCCGGACGGAAAACACGTGGATGGAAAGGTCTTTTGTTTTCTTCAGGGGTTTTTCGCGAATGGGAAAACATAGGGTGGATTATCCGGCTTTAGTGGGCCGTACATGGAGCGAGAAGAGCGGAACTGAACGCTCCTCGTTTTGTATTTGTAAAGCTAGTTTCCATCGCTTTCAATTCCTCCTAGTTGTTTTCCACTGTCTAATTTTTGCCCGACTGAATTCCAATGTGAGAAACAAGATTTTATTGCACTGCAAAACATCGAAATCATTCAAGTTTTGGTCTAGATTTTTTTAGTTTAACCTCAATCCCATGAAAGAAAATATTTGAATTCTTCGAACTAACATACGTGAATATGCAAACTGAAGCTAAATATAATTAATTTTAAAAAAACTCCCCCAAACTCTTGCACTGTGAATTTCTCACACAGTGTTAGTCTAAATATATCGAATTTCGCTGTTATTTGAAGCGTCTGCGAAACCGCGATAAGGATAAAATTGAGTCTCACGTCAGTTTTCATTAATAACTCGCCAAGTTTGTTTTCGATTTAAATCAATCTCACTGACGTTTCGTACGAGGCAACCAATAATCTCTGATTCGGATATGTTTGTTTCATCCGGGAAATGCAAGCTCAACCATAGTATGATGTCCATCAGATAAAGAAATTTTTTTTCGAGCAAATGTGCGCATGTATGTAATTATGGAATTAGACTGTCGAAACGTCAAGTGAAACGAGATTGAGCGACCAGATTTTCGTCTAGACGCTCAACTCTCGCATACGAAATTTATGAATGATTATTTCGGCACACGAGATTTCATGTTTTTGTCATCGACAGGGTTATTTTAGATTGAAGGAAGATTGTGTAATATGGTATAAAGGTTTAATTTTAAATTGAGTTATTGGAACTTGGGTTTTATTTGCAACTGCATCAGGGGAATTAGAGGAAATCATTTAAAGAAGAGAAAATTAATTAATTTAATTTTAATCACTTATTCCAGCGAAATATTGATAATCAGAGTTTCGTTGAAGAAAGAAAATTCTTTTCAATTGAAGATTACTATTTTTTTTCTGTATAAGTAAAATTTAGAATTTCGAACTACTAATAATTGATGAATTTTGCAAAAGACTTATCTGTTGAAATATATTCTGAAAGTTACGAAAATTCTAAATTTTCATTACAATTGAAAAATATGAATGATATTCAAAAAATGGGTAAATTTTTACAATATTGAAATTCTTGCAATATTGATAATTTTCAAATGTCTGACTTGGAATTTTCATTATCAATTATATTTCTACAATTTTTCAAATTGCTTGAATATTTTAATTTTCCGAAATCAAGGGGATTTTCAGAATGTCAGTCTTCGTGAAAATGTTAAAATTATAATAATTAACAAGATTCTAAGAATGACACCAATTTATGAAATTAGGAGAAAATAACAAAAACTGGTGAAATTTTGCAAATAACGTTAATTTTTTAAGTGAAATTGCTGAAATTGTCAAAACATCTTTATTTTCATAATTTCTAAATTTTAACGTACGTATCAATAAATTTTGTCGAGGATTTTTGTCTCGAATTTTCAGAACGTTTCAAATTTCCATAAATTTGAAAATATTTCAACACTAAGCATTTTCGAACTATTAATAATTTGAGAATCTTGCGAGAGTCGCATATTTTGAAAATATTTTTAAAGTAACAAAATTTCTGAATTTTAGTATTCATAAAAGAATATGAATGATACCCATAAAAATGAGTCAACTTTTCTGAGATTGAAATTTTTGCAATATTTGACGTTTTCAAATGTCTGTCTTTCCGAATTTTCCTTATAAATCATATTTGTACAATTTTTTGAATTGGTTTAATATTTTAATTTTACAAAATTCAGTGGATTTTCAGAATGTCAATCTTCTTGGAAATTTCAACATTATATATAATCATAAATGTAACGAAATTTCTAAATTTCTAAATACTATTGAACAATATTTATAATATTGATTAAAATTTGTGAATTTTACAATATTGACATTCTTGCAATCTCCGTAATTTTTAAATGTTTCGAATTTCCCTATTTAATCAAATTTCTGCAATTTTCAAAATTCCTTGAATATTCGAATTTTACAAAATTTAGTTAATTTTCAGAATATCAATCCTCTGGGAAATTTTAAGATTATAATAATAAAAGTGACAGAATTTCTAAATTTAAGTAACTATAGAAGAATACGTTCGATATTTATGAAAATTTCTAATTTTTTACAATATTGACACTCTTGCAATCTTCGAAATTTTCAAATGTCGGACTTTTTGAATTTTTTGATTATTATTCATGTTTCTTGTATTTTAAAAATTGCATGAATATTTGAATTTTACAAAATTTAGTGAATTTTCAGAATGTCAGTCTTCTTGAAAATCTCAAAATTATAATAATTCACGGGGTTCCTAGAGTGGGAAAAATTCACGGAATTATGAAGGATTAAAAAAATATGCTAACATATTCTGAATAACGAAATTTTTATATTACTAAGTTGTACAAGACATCCAAAATTCCAAATTTTCCAAATTTCGCCCTATTAACAATTTCCCTATATATTTTTCCTATCTTTTAATTTTTGTTAATTCATATAAAACACTCGAAATTTATATAATTATCCAATTCACTTAACTAGAATCTCTTTCTTTGTAGAAGATGACTTTTGTGAGGGGGATGGAGGGGCGGCAATTTTTAAAACTCCCTAGAAACGCAAAATTCTTTAATCCACCCTTTTCTTACATGAAATTCTAACTAATTTTGGTATGTGTTACATTAAGTGCCCTACCTTCTGAATATTTATGCATCGTCTCAACCAAACACTCTATATTCTCAAGTATAAGAGTATTAAATTTAAGCTCGTACTTATATGTATAAACTTATAATCAATAACGATTCCAAAGAGAAACTCAAAAAAAATTTCAAGAAAAGTTAAAAGTTCTCTTAATAAGCAGCTTCTACATTTTTCGCCAACTTGGTGTAGCGTAATTATAGAGAAGCAAATTTTCGTAGTAATAAGAGATTACGTTCTCCAATTAACGTGTGGGTAAGGGTTAAACTGGGGGCACCAACTTGCTTGTTGTGTACATAGTGAACATATAATTGGTCACGTACGACGTAAAACGTAAACGAATTTCGCAAAGCTTAAATTTTTAGTCACCAAACACTTCCCAAAATCTATACTCACCTGCAAAATACAGGAAATGAATTAAACTGTTTTTACAGAATAAAAGTTTTATATTGTTCGATAAAACGCGTTCGCGTCTGAATTATATACAGTTTTATAAATATGTATAAAAAATCGATGTATTCAAGGTTTATTTATGTACAAACATATAATTGTTTAAATTATGCATTTCGCACTACGAACACGATTTCTTATGTGTAATGGCGGTTTAGTCAACATTCTTTAAGGCGTGCATGTTCGTACAAACGCTTTTATATGGCAGCTCGAGCGTCCGAGTAATCTTTATTTCATTAATTTATTAAATTAATTAGTGATTTTTACTCAGATTTTCATTTATAAAAGTTTTGAAACCAAAATTCTAATTTGTTTTCCAAAAAACTTGACTTCAAATTGCCTTTCCCTTATTTCCGAGTTTTTTGGGGGGGTCCAAGAAAAATGAAATGGAAACAATAATGCTCGAGGTCGGATATTCCCCTGTACCTAGTCCTTTTGTTTGTTCATTCGGTTGAATCCCGGGGAAAAGTCATTGTTCCCCGCAAATATGGTACGCCCTTTCCCGGATTATTAATTCCGACGACAATGCCGAAAGCGATTGTCGCCCGGAAATACTGTCTCAGACGCGAGAAATGCAATTATGAGTATCGGACCTCGATGAATTCCGCATCAAGAATACTGATCGAGTCGATTTCATCTCCCCACGAATAAATTCGTCGCCTGTTCCTTTTTTCACGCTATTATTTCACCGAAACGAAGGAATCCGAGTGGCAAAGGGGAGATAAAATCCTGAGGTCCTTTCCATTTTAAATCGACCGGTCGATTAAGGACATAATTTTAGTTTGCAGAGAAAGTTAAATTTATTGTTTAATGGGCGATTCAAAGAGATAACGGTCGTTTTAGAAAAAAAATTTTTTGGCTAGTTACTTTCAATATTGTTTTTTGTTCATTATCTTATTTTCAAGAATTTCAGGATTTTCATTTTTTGACACGGATAACTACACCAACAATAAATTAACTGCGACAGTTTTTTTTAAACGTTAATGATAAAAATTGTCATCCAGTTGTTTCATTAACCGAAAAAATTCAATTAAAAATCTACTTGCATTTTCATCTGGAAAATTATTCATGTTCTTCAAAAGAAATCCAATTGGATTTTTTCAGTAGGAAATTGCGAGCATTAAAAAAAATCAAGTACGTTTATAATTGCTTAAAAATTGCCAAAAAATGAAGAAAATTTTCTTCAAAACCCAAAAAAACACGTGTCTCTTCAAATCGACCAAAAAATATGATATTACATATACACTGAACTCTAAAATTATATCCCAAAGAAACCAATCAATTTTAAATTGAAACAACCCTAATATCAAAATCTTGCTCTGAAAATAATCCACGTTTCCAGCACTTTGTACCACTTGGATCATAATCCGTATAATTATTCGTGGCTGCAAAACGCGTAGTCCGGGAAACAAGACTCGAATTTTCTCGTCATTTCGCAACGACACTCGTGCTCGTTTAAAAGCATTTACGTGCACGCGCGAGGACGAAACCCAGGCCGTTTTCCAACTCGCAATGAATATTATACCGAGTAACGACATTGTCAAGGGGACGCGTGCAGGCGCCGGATGAGAAGCGTCTCGATTCTTATTTCCAGCGCCCAACACAACGTGAAATAAGCCTGTATAGGCGCTTTCGCAAAGTCTTTTCATCCGCGATATTGCAACGAGACGAAGCTAATAATGACAAACAACTTTCATTACGGCCTTCGCCGTGATTAAACGCGACTCGGCTCGTTTTCTGCAAGTTGGAACGCGGCTCGGGTTTCATCGATTGTTGGTTCATCACAACAACGTCGTTACATTGGTACGTTGACGCATTGATATTGAGGAGGCTAAACCTTGTGGAAAGATTCCTTTGCGGGAAAATATTAGAAACGGGGCTGGATTCAGGGATTGGCGATCCTAGACAGTTTCGAAAATTGCTGTACCAAAAAAACCCCGTTAGAACACTTATCTTCTCAGAAGAAGAAATCCAAGTTCAGTGAAATGGGGAATTCTATGGATTTCAAGTCTTCTATATAAATTTAGAAAAATTACGAGAGAAGAAAAATAAAGAAAAATTGCTAATATGTCAAAAATTGGAAAATTTGAAAACTCAGATGTTTGGTACAACTAAGTAATTTAAAAATTACGTTATTTAGAATATTCAAGCGAAATTTGTTTTTTATTCATAAATTTTATAAATTTTGCACACTCTAGAAACCCTGTGAATTATGATAATTTAGAAATTTCCAGGATGACTGACATTCTAAGAATTCACTAAGTTTTATACAATTCAAATATTCCAGCTATTTTCAGAATTGTAGAAATATAATTGATGAGGGAAATTCGAAAAGTCCGACACTTGAAAATTTCGAAGATTGCAAGAATTTCAATATTGTGAAAATTTACAAATTATTATTAATATTCATATTCTTCAATGATTACTAAAATTAGAAATTTCATCACAATTGTAATATTTTTCAAACGATAGGACTTTTGCAAAATTCAAAAGTTATTGATAGTTCAAAAATGCTTGCAGTTGGAAAATTTGGAGATATATGTAAATTCAAAGAGTTCTGAAAATTTGAGACAAAAAATGGTCGAAAAAATTCATTGATAAGGATGGTAAAAAAAAGAAATAAGGAAAATAAAGATGTTTCGACAATTTCAGCAATTCAACTTGAAAAATTTACGTTATTTGGAACGTTTCAACAGTTTTTATTATTTTATCATAAATTCATAAATTTTTTCTATTCTATGAATCCCATATTATGATTTCCAAAAACACTGGCATTCTGAAAATTTATTAAATTCTGTAAGATTCAAATATTCAAGCAATTTTTAAAAATGCAGGAATGTGATTGATAAGTAAAATCCAGAAAGTCAGACATTCGAAAATTTCGAAGGTTGCAAGAATTTCAAAACTGTGAAAATTCGTTTATTTTTATAAATATTATTCATATTCTTCAATAACTGAAATTTAAAAATTTATTCACATTTAGAGTTTTTTTTAAAGTTATGACTTTCGCCAAATTCATAAATTTTATCAATAGTTTGAAAATGCTCAGAGTCGGAATATTTAAAAAATGATAGTAATTTTGAGCATTTGCAAAATTTGAGAGAAAAAATGGTCGACGAAATTTCTTAATAGGTATATAAAAATTTGAAAATACGAAAATAAAAATGTTTTGACAATTTCAGAAATTTTCATAAAATAAATTTACATTATTTGGGACATTTTAATAGTTTTCGTTATTCGATCATAATTTTATAAACTTTTTCCATTCTATGAACCCCATGAATTATTATAATTCTGAAATTTCAAAGAATATTGTCATTTTGAAAATCCACTACATTTTGAAAAATTAAAATATTCAAGCAATTTCCGAAATTGGAGAAATATGATCGATAAAAGAAATTTAAAAAGTCAGACATTTGTAAATTTTGAAGTTCGCAAGGATTTCAGTATTGTAAAAATTTACCAACTTTTGTGAATATCATTCGTATTATTCAATAATTCCTAAAATTCAGAAATTTCGTCATATTGAAAATATTTTTCAAAGATAGGACTTTGGCAAAATTCATAAATTATCTATAGTCCGAAATTGATTAGAGTTGGAAAATTTAAATGTGTTTGGAAATTTGAAGAGTTCTGAAAATTTGGGCAAAAAATGGTTGTCTAAATTTATTGATAAGGATAGTAAAATTTTAAAATTACGAAAATGAAGATGATTTGACAATTTCAGCAATTTTACTTAAAATATTTCAGTTATTTCGTACCCTTCGTTCAAATTGGAAAAATGTCGAGATTTTTGGGAAGTTGACCATTTTTTTGTATAAACCTCAAAATAAAAATTTTCAGGTCTGTAAAATTCGTTTCTCTAAGCTAAATTAATGCGTGGAGCGTGAAAGCATTTCTCATAATGTATTATGAAATACAAATTAACAATAATTTGAATAATCACTAATTATACTATCAAACTAGTTATTATGTGGCAATGTTATCATGAAGGATATTATTATGTTGCAACATATATCAACAAAATAAGCAGAAAGTCCTCACATCAGTTATTAAAATACCAACATCATTGCTAAATTTCAGTTTTTTGCAACTAATACAGATTTTGAAAGCTGCCATAGGCAGCTGCCTAGTTTGCCTGTTCGTTAAATCCAGCCCTGACTAGGAAATCGCGTATTCTATTCAAAATTTCCAAAATGTTTGCCGATAATCCTTCATTATTTTCAACTTGAAGAAAACAAAGAGACTTGAACTGCGATTGTCAAGATAATCTTTTATGGTTGAAATCGAGAACCTTTTGAAAATCCGTGAGATTGTGAAGAATATCGGAAAATTTGAAAAGCGATACTAACTGAAAATGAGATCTTTCCGGCAACAAAGATATTCTTCCACAAGGGCCAAATTCCTCGATAATTATCAAACTCGAAACATTTACGCAAAAGTATTATCTAGGTTCTAGTGGTGTTGAATATCGGGAATATTATTTTACATCGATCATTATCGGTATCGCTTTTTTGTATTATAATCTTCGAAATTTCTATTTTTCATCGAACGAATCCATAAATACAATTATTTTCGAGTAAACCGATTAAAAAGTTGTCGTCTAGAAATCATTAAGAGTTTTAAATTCCAAGTATTTGATTTTTGACTTTTCAACATAAATTCATCTACCTCATCTTTTTTAAACAGTACGTTATTATCCGAAATGTAGGCGCGCCATCTTTATCGTATTAAAAAACCACCAAATATATATTACAACCATTTAAATTCATTTATCCACAAAAAATTGGAGTATACAGATAATACCGATAATAACAGAATATTTCAACACCACTACTAGAAACGCAAAAGCTACACTCGAAAATGTCAAAGAACCAACGATTTGGAAAACGGGCCGGGCTTGGTCTTGGCTCACTTCTTGTACCCCACTTTGCCAGTCCTGAAGAGCCACTCACCTGGGGAAGGCTTGCTGCACGGGGTCTCCGAGCGTGACTTTTGGCCGGCTTCCGCGGCGCTCGCGGATGTGCTCCGCTGGTCTGACTTGACGTCTGCTGTTTCGGACATTGGCAACCCTCGCCCCGACTCCGCCATCGAGGTGCGCTGCTGTTCCTGGAGCAAGCAGGCGCTCGACAGCAGGTCCCACTGTCGCAGCTTCTCCCGGTCGAGCTCGAACGACGTGGTGGCCCGCGACGGACCCGGGGGAAGGTTGCCTTTCACTAAAAAATGCTTCTCGGATTTCCGGTAGACCTGGTTCTCCGGGTCCCAGACGTAACCGCCGGCACTCACGCGGTCCATCGCCAGAACCTCGTAAGCTTCCTCCTCATCTTCGGGTTTTTCGGCACACCTCTCTTCTCGTCTGGAAGCGACATTATCATTCACGTAGGTGGCGCCACGCGTGATCTTGGGCCTGGATTTCGTTTCAGGCCTCGAAGGAGCGTCCAGGTTATCCAGAGACCTCGCGTGTCGAAGACTCACTCTCCGCAGGCTTTCCCTCCAGAGAGAGTCTTGTTCCCAAGGGTCGTCGCTTCCGAGAGAGGCGTTTGTCGGAGGACCAGCTTCGGTAGTCTCTTGATTTTCCGTGACTGGATTTTCCAGAGGTTCTGGTCTTGTGGGTTGCGTGGAAGCGGCTCGGTTGGAGGCTCGAGCTCTTTGTTCCATGAGGTTTTCAAGACCGACGTCGTCTAGGAGGCCTTCTAATGAACGCGATCTACGATGAGACGAGGTTTGAGGGTGATTCGCTGGTGATTCGGTCACTTGTTCGAGTAGGTTTGTGTGACTCGCAGACTTATCTCTGAGACCTTGAGGGTATAAGTTTCTGGTGCTCACGTCTGGGAACGTGTCCGAAAGTGGGTCGGTGGATTTCACTCGCCTCAGGGTGTCGGCTTCGTAAAAGTTGCGTTTGTCCACGAGGCCCACCTTAATTGGAGGATAGTGGAATAAATTATTGTACATAACTGAAAATTAAAAAAAAACTCACCATAAGGCAAAAATAAAATACCTTGTTCTCTGCCAGAAGCTGACTCGTTGTTTTTCGTAGTTGAGCAGCTATTCGCTTGGCTTCGTCAATATCGTCAACCTGGATCTGCCTTGGCATTTGCCGAGATATGGGGTTCACCATCCTCCCAATGTCGTTTCTCTTGTTCAGCCCTAAAGAGTCATCTCGCTGATTGTTCAATTGCGGCAATCTAGACGTATGACTCAACGGTGTCCTCGTCATTTGGACATTGACTCCGGACTGCAAATCCGAGTAATAATAAGGAGCCCCTTGAAGATCTAGCTGAAGTTGCTGTTGTGAGAAAACGTGTGATTTCGGTTTGATGGAGGCAAGAGTAGCTGGATATTGGCTAGAATCATGGCTGGAGGAACATCTGTGATGGGAAGATGGTGAATACCCTGGGGAATCTTGACTGGCTGACCTTGCGTGATTGTACGAATTCGCAGGACCAGGTGGGATTTCCGGTGAATCGAGTGATGAATTTACTGAAGGCGAACGAGTGTTTCCGGGACTTTTCGCGCCTGAATTTATGGCCATAGAGTAACTCGAATCTCTCGAATGAGAAGCAGTCAAGGTTCCTCTCGGTGATCTGAACAGTTCATCACGCGATTGTTCACCGTCACATCTTCCTACTGCTGGAGAACCTCGCAGAGGGGAGAAACTCGTTACATTTTCGTAATGTACATCACCCGTAAAAGATTGCGAATGTTGGTGTTTTGGTGCGACGTCGTCACTCACTCTCATAGACGGCAAACTACTAGCAGAACTGGTTTTACTTCTCGATCCAAACTGAAATGGTTGGTCTAAGTTGACCTTGCCATCGATGATATTAGCCTGGCAAGACGATTTCTGTAGTTTGTCTGTGAGCAGCATATTCTCGTTGAATCCGTATATGCTATTATAGCTCAGATCTTTTGCGTATAGGTCAACATTGAACGCGTCCCTTGCTTGAAGCTCTTCCAAGTACTGATCAAGGTCAATGCTGGCTCCGTCAAAGCGACTATCCAAAGATTCGAGTTCATCAAGGCTGTTGAGAACTTGGCAGACTTGATCGCTCACGGGTCTTGTTTTCAATTTCCTATGCCTTATCTCTTGATCGGAATGTCTGAGCTCCACAAAGTCGCTGCTCGAGCCACTTTCTAAGGAAACTCGACTATCCCTGAAAGGCGAATTGATCGTATTCTCAGAGAAGCGAGAAAGTGGTCTCTGAGCTTCAGCAGTTTGGCCCGATGTCTTGGCATGGGCTTGCGGCGTGGCTTTCTTCATTTCTAGGGAATCTTCGAGGTCAAGAGAGTGAAGCTCTTCCATCGGGGGTGGAGATGTTGGTATGGGTGGTGGTGAAACTATTTCCGAATCCGAGGAATCTTGCATCTCTGCAATCAGGCCATGGCTAGCTCCTAGATAGTATGATGCTGGTCTGAAAGTATCTGACAAACTGAATCTAGGATGACGCGGCGCATCGATCGCTTCAAAGTCTTTGGACGATTCATCGTCAGCGTCGGAGCTGTCGGACTTGAGGGCTGTCAAGATGTCTGGGAGGTCAGAACGCACGTCCTCTTTCTCGTTTCCAGGTTTCTTTTTCAACGTTGACCTAGCGCTTTGTTCGACCAACTCGGAGAAATTGCTGACTTCCATGTAGACCGGCTCCATTTCGTTATCCGCCACACATACGAATTCGTAGTGCGAGGTGTCGAGGCTGGAATAATTTCCATATTCAGATTTTGTCGAGTCATTGTTAGGTGCGAGCAGCGAACGCGTGACTCCACTTTGAGTCATCTCGACATAGGAACTTTCTTCATGCTGCAGGTTCGTAAAAAGGGTTTCCATCATTTTCGAGTCTTGCTGACTGTCGGGATCTAGAATGGCCTGGCGTGGACTCATCGGGAGGTAATGGTTTTCAACAAGTCCGGGATTCCCAGGTTTAGGGCTTGGACTGGCGCTCGCGCTTGACCCGGAAAGTTGGTCAATGTGAGTCACCAGTGATTCTGTGACGCTCAATCTCAAGTTGACATCATCCGTGAGCTTCGATGGTGCGCGAGTTTTTTTCTTATCCGAACTGTTGGGTTTTAGCGTTCCCACTGCGTCATCCTTGAAATCTGGAGATCTGGGCACTACTTGCTCTCCTTCCTCTTCAACGTCGCTTTTTTCAAGTTGGTCCAAATCGCTTCCCGTGTCGTAAAGCAAAGTCTCCGTGTCACTGAAAACTCGGCGATGCTTAATCTCCTCTTCTTGGCACTGCTCTTGGTGAACTTGCTGCGATTTCCTCTCGAAATCGGCCAAAAGATCTTTGACCGATTTGTTCTGCGCCGAGACCGTTACTTGTTGCTCAGGTTCGACTTTTTCCAAAGACTCGCCTAGCGCAAATTCCCGTATAACAGTTCCTTTCCGAGAAGAATCCAACTTTGAAACGTGAGCTTCTATCGTATGAGGTGTCGACACGGACAAAGGTTCCTGCATCGTCAAAATCTCCTTGACCGGACTCAAACTCACAGCCGCTGATTCGAAAGTCGTTATTCTGCTTCGCACGAAATTCATCGTGTCTGTCTTGGGTTCCACGGCAAGTTGCTCCGATTTCTCGGGCTTGATGTATTGGTAGGAAAACTCCTTGATGAGGGTCTCGTCAGATTTAGAGCAGTCGGCCCAGTCTTGCTTCTCGTTCTTGGAATCCCATTGGACGTTTTTCGGAGCATGCCAAGTTTCCCCGGGAACGTAACCAGCCAAGGTGCTCAATTTCCCAGCCTCGTTACGCCCGGATGTAGTTTTCAGAATGCCCGTAGGTTTTTTCGCCGGAACGGGCTTTTCGCTTTTAATACTCGGCCTCGCCGCGTCTTTCGAAAAGTTTGTAGTGAAATAGTCGACTTGTTCGTAACCCGCGTCCGGTGGTATGACGCCGAACGCCGCACTGTTCTGATTGGTCACAACGCTCTCGTGGCTCGACGCGATTGGCCGCTCGTCCCCGTGGCGGGGGCTCCTCCCTACGTGCGAGGGTCTGCGCGTGCGCCTCCTCCGGACGTCGCCCAGCTCTAATGTATAGCAAAACAAACATACTTTACTCTCAACATACTCAACACGTGCCTTCTCCCTCAAAACCAAAGTCAAGCCGGAGGATGCAAAGTCACTGCAACGAGGAAGCTCATCCCATTACATCGGAATTGTAAATCGCGTGATGCGATGACTTTGACGTATTGCAGGAGACATTGTGTGTGTGTTAGTACGCCAACGCGTATGCTTGGAGCTTAGGGCGAATTTAATCGTCACGGGGAGGATTGTTGTTACGGACACCAGCGTACATGCCATGCTCTGCCACATTACGAGATCCATTCGCAGATACGAACGGATAGTAAATATCTCGCCAAATCGTTAAATCCTACAGTGTTAATGTCCCAGTCACCATTTACCCAATGTCAGCAGCGAGAAGGAGCCCCACGGAGTTAAAACATTAAGCTACGAATTTCCGGCAGCGACGCTTTTATTGTTGCGACCGACGCAAGGGCAATAAAACAAAGCTTCAACATGATTGAAAATTTTAGGAGTTTTTATTCATCGCGTTTCATGTGGAACAATCACCAATTGTTTGTTTTTATCAATAATCGTTGGGAAATATCGAGCGATCCCAGAGATTCTCCTATAAACTCGTCACCTCGTTTGCCGGCATTGTGCGCGATTCGACGTCCTGGCAATCGTTAGTGGTTAAATATATGAACGCGACAAAATCACCCAGCAATTAGTCAGCAAAGTTTTGCGGGGATACGTGTCGGTATTTACAGCAGCCCGAGGGGTCCTCAATTTTTCTATTTCTCCTCGGCCGACGAGATGACATTTTACGCTGATGCGCTTAAAATGTCAGCGCGTCGTTGTGTGAAAATGGAGTCCCTTGGAAAGGTTTTTTATGTATCGACAAGCTAGTCGAAAAATAGTGCGCTGCTAGTTTTTCTTTTTTTCAATATTTTGCAGGATGAAATAACTTTCAGAGTGTTTTTTTATAAAAGGAAAAATTTTGAAAGTGCTGGAAATGGAAGGACATGGTTTTTTTGTTGGGATTGTAAGATCCTTTTTTTTCGTTCTGGCATAAAAAATAAAATTTACAAATTGATATATTATTAATATTGTTGGCTGCCATGTATGATGAAAAAAAAAATGTTGAAACCTTTTTTCATTCACATACACCTTCCACAATCATAAACGTCAAAAGAAAATTTGAAATTTAATTTAACTAGTTTGAACTCAAGTTGTAATTTCAATAATACGAAACTTAAGCTCTGAACACATTTCAGATTTTTCAGTAATTAAACACCATTTTAATTGAGACGCTTTTCTCTAATATTCTTCACGGTTAATGTTAAATATTTTCCACGCCAAATTAAATTTGCAACTTGCATGAAATCATATACAAGGGTGGACACAATAAAAAAAAAAACCACGAAAAATATACGGAAAATCATATTTATTGAAACAAAAAGTTAATAAAAAACCGCTCATAAAAATTCTCAGTTAATGTCCTCAAACTCTTCAGTTACATAAAACCCCGAGAAAACAAGGAACAACGAAACGCTTTTCATTATGTACAATTTGCGATGTGAAAAAATATTCTTCTACACCTTCCAAAATCGCCATGTTTCGTTTCAAGCCCGTTTTTCCCCCATTCCCTAGCAAAGTCGCCGTCATAGAAATTTCATACAATTTTTATAGAAAACTATTCAAGATGAAATAACTCGTAATTTCATGAAACGTGCACTGAAAGAAATTAATAAAAATTAATTTATAAGCCAAAACGTATAAATTTTTGTCAGTTATTTAACAAACGTATATAACAGAAATTTTTCGTCAAGTTCCGTATTATGTAATTAGATCGTATTGTCATATATAATACGCTTTCAGAATCATACATTATACACTTACAAAAGTGATAAAAAATAGTTATTTGTATATCTAGGCGCTAAAGTATGACGTTTTGCGCCAAGATATACATCTAGTTTTTTATTTTTGTCCGAGTCACGCGACCTGTGCAGGCGTTTTACATGTGAAACTTTCACGTTGCTGCTCTTCACAAAACTGCAAGCTATCCAAATTTTCATACAAGTTCCACAGTTTCCTATGACAGCGACTTTGCTAGGATTACGCTACTCTGGTGACAAAAAAAGCGTGGATGCTACTGGCAGGTGGGATTAAATTAGCCGATGACTGAATGACCTGGAGTGTGAGTGTTGTTACACCCTTTCGATCCTTTTGCTCTGAATATTGATCCTCTGAGGTCGCTTTACCTGTTGCGAATTGGGCAACGCGAGAAAACCCGTCGCATTCCAGGTCACTCGAAGCATTCAAGGAAGGCCAGGAAGCACAACAACCCAGACTCAGATGACAAGTTCGGGCGAGGAGGTGTCCCTACCTTCGTCATCGCTGGAGTAGCTGTTGTACCGGGGAACGCTGGCTCCCGAGGAACGCCGGCTGTCGGAGCTCTTGCTCCGTGGATGAGATCGATGGGGATCGTCCCTGGCGCGACGCGAGTGCCGAGCCTCCGCGACCGTCGCCTCGTGCGCCGCCAAATCTATCAGAGCCTGCTGTTTGTAGTAATTCGACAACTCGTTTTGGGCTGTTCCCCGATTCGCCGCGCCCGAGGGCTTCCTCGTCAGCGGCGACTGCAACATTCGCTGCTTCCACTCCAACAGACGTTTCATAGACTCTTCTCTCTGCAACACAAGCAAGCTTTTTCGTCACAACACGTGCTCTTGTGGATATTGATGAACAACTGCAAGAAACTTCAGTCTACCTCTGATAAAGTTTGTTACACCGTTTCCAAGTACTGCGTTCGTAGTTTATAGAAATGCTCGACTTGGACGAATCGCAGTTAATAATACTTGCGACGAACATGTAATAGCAGTTTTTGATATTGTTGCCCTGAAGATGACCAAATTGTGGTCGAAAGTTTGGAATAGTTATAGCTTCAATAAATAGATAATTCTACTGCACTAGTTTTCATATCAGAAATGGCGAAATTCTTGAAGGAATCAGGAACTTGTTATAAGAATTCAGTTTTTCATCAAATCGACCTTATAAAATTCTATTAAACAAAATTTCAAAGTCTTATAAAAAATAAAAAATCAATAACTGAAAATGTTATTATTAATTGCGTATTTGAATATAAAATATTTTACAAAATCTTATTTAAAAAACCGTGAAAAAATATTAACATCAAAAAGGAAGAATAAAGGAATCTTTGAAAATAGTTATCAACTGAAATTAAAAAATACAAATAACTTGAAAAGTTTGGAAATACATTTTTTTAACTGGTAATTTCTATAAAAAAATTATTTTACAAAAATTTCTACAGGAAACAGAATTTTATGAGAAATATTTTTCTGGTAAGAATTTTCTAAGGTCGATATTAAACAAATTTCTATAAGGTTGTATAAAAATCAAAATCACTAGGGTTACAGATCATCAATATAGGCAAGTTAAATGAAATTAAAATGAAATTTTGCAGAAAAATGGTTTTTGATCAAAAAATATTTTTCTGCAAAAATTCATGAAACTTGGAATTTCCAGACACATAATTCTAAGAATCTATATTATGGAAAACCAATAAAATACTAGACAATTCTTTAATAGTATGAATCCTATAAAAATAATCAAAATCTATATTAAATATAGTTTTCTCTACAAAAAAAAAAAAATTATCAAAACCATTAAAATTCGTTTAATTTATGGTCAAATTTTAGAAATCTGTAGAGCGAATGAGCGATCCATAGAAATACTATAAAATTATTAAAATATCAGGAAAAACAACTCAACTTTGTAAGTCTCATGTAGAACGAAATTTCGAAAAATGTATAAAATAATCGAAATCTGCATAAATATAATTTTTCTAAGAATCTACAGAAATTTAACATTTTACTATTAAGGTTCCTCAAATAGAAGGTTTTTTTAAAAATAATACACTAAAAATCTATATTTAAGATAGTGTTCTTTAAAAAAGCAAATAATCAAAACCCCTCCAATTTGTATACTTTAGTGTCAAAAAAATCAAAAGAAATACCAGAAATATTCCAAAATATCAGAAAATACAACTCAATTTCGTAAGTCACATATAATACGAAAATTCTAAATATCTATGAAATACCCAAAATCTGCATGAATATAATTTTCTTACAAATTTACAAAAAGATTACAATTTTACAATTTAGATTACTCAAACAAAAGGTTTTTCAATTAAAACGACAATTGTTAAGAACATATCGTACATAAATAAACTACTCAAGTAAGAAGAAACAATAAACTAATCCATTTCATTGAGTTTTTCCAACAGAAAAATCACCTTGAATGCATATCCCTAAAAATCAATAAAGGAAACCATGAAAATACCAGAAAATTCTTCAAATAATATAAATGCTTTATTTGTAAAACGCTCCCTATTATTCTCAATAATTCTTCTTTCGATCTTTTGGAGCATAAATAAATCAACGAATTTTATTATTTTTCTAGCTTTCGGAATCAACGAATTTTATTATTTTTCTAGCTTTCGGCCATCTTTATTGGGCCCTCATCAGGAAATATTTTTAATTAATATTAATTAAATATTTTTCCTGATGAGGGCCCAATAAAGATGGCCGAAAGATAGAAAAATAATAAAATTCGTTGATTTATTTATGCTCCAAAAGATCGAAAGAAATTGATAAATGCTTTAAAAATACAAAAAAGGAAAAACCCTCGAAATCTTTATACTTTAGGGTCAAATTTCAGATATCTATGAAGCAATCCATAGAAATACTAGAAATATACCAAAATACTAGAAAATACAACTAAATTTTGTATGTAACATATAATACAGAAATAGTAAAAAATTTTGAAAGTATTAAAAATCTGCATAAACATAATTATTTTCATTACAATCTGGGTCAAAATTCCTGAAAAAACCACACAAAAATAACATTTTTTATAATAATTATTATTTTAATTTTATTTTAATATATTTGTTTTTAATAGTTTACTTAAAATTTAATATTGAAAATGTTAAGATGAATTATTT
>JAPYZL010084197.1:0-12275 GCA_030522825.1 Platygaster orseoliae
GACCGTAATTTTTATGACCGTCATAAGCACATAGAGAAATCTGGAAAAACGTTATGACGGTCACATGACGGTCACATGACCGTCATATGACTGTGACATACCGATTTTTTTATAACGCGTCATAGCACATCTCTATCCATAATTGGACTTTACACTCCGTCCCTATATTCCTTCGTCCATGGTTTAATGATGCTGTGACGTAATGCGCGATCACTGCAACCCACTGCGCAGGATTTCTCTCCCGAGAAATTTTCAGCGATGATCGCTGGCGATTATCGCTGTCGCCGTCGCTGTCGTCCGTCGCTTCATGTAAAGGTACCTTAACTCTACCATCATTGGCAACACGGGTGAACACGGGTCCGAGACGGTTCCGAGAGAGTTCCGAGAGCATTGCTCTCGGAACTCTCTCGGAAAAGTCTCGATGGCTCTCGGGATTTCGGGCATTCTTTTCTGATGCATCGTACACGTACAAATGTATATTTTTTTATAAAAGTTTACGTTCATTGTGGTTAATTTCAACTTTATCATTGTTTTATATCGTTATCAGCCTGTTAATAATGCATTTCGAATAAAATCATATTTGACAATTTTTAAGGTGTGTCGTAAATTATGTATCCGACACATAGACCTTATAGTACATGGACTGGCCATTCTCCTATCTGTCCCAGCAAAAGTGGTTGGCCAAACATTGGAGGTGGGACTCGGTATTCATCGCATTGGTAGTATACCTATATATACGTAGTATATATAGCATGGTATTGTATTTATAGTAATAGTGTTCTACAGTATATATAGTAATAATATAATATTAAAACGAAGACCGAGTCCAATCTCCAGTGTTTGGCCATCACATTTCGTGAATGGCCAGTCCATGTATTATAAGGTCTATGATCCGACCGCGTAGTACCTATATACATCTATGTAACAGTGACAAAGCGCTTTGATTGGCTCCGAGAGCGTCCGAGACAGTTCCGAGACGATTCCGAGAATGAGCTCTCGGACCCGTGTTGCCAGGGATGCTCAGCATCGTACAGAATCCGACCTATGCTGAGCGTCGTTAATTTACAAGAGCTAGTAAAACTACTCTAGTAAAACTACAGACCGGCCAGTAATGTTACTATGCTCAGCGGGTGGGGTCATCTAGTCCCAAATTTTTTCATCCTAAATTTTTTTTGGTGGGGTTATCTAATCCCAAATTTTTTTACCCTAAATTTTTTTTATTTAATATTCCCAGAAAAAAATTTAGGATGAAAAATTTGGGACCAGATGACTCCACCCAACAAGTTTGGGATAAGATGACCCCACCCTCACTGTAAAATTACGATCCTCTAGTTATTTTACAAATGAATCAGTAAATGTACTACTTTTATTGTAGTAAAATTTTACTATAGTCTAGTAAAACTACAGACTGTTGGTATCAATGTGCGATGTAAATTCACATGCACCATGGTAAATTTACAACGCCCTAGTAAAATTACTACTTTTCACTTAGCTAAAACTGGAATCTACTTTAAAAGTAGTAAAAACACTATCCGTCGTATTTTTACTAAAAATCGGTAATTAAAGTAGCGATTAGTAAATATACTAGTATTATAATAGTTAATATACTACTATAATTAGAGTAGTTTTACCAACGTCTAGTAAAAATACTACTTTTTAAGTAGGAGGTCCCAGTTTTAGGTACGTGGAAAGTAGTAATTTCATGAATGATTTTTTACAGTGCTGCTCAGTATCGTAAAAAAATGCTCAGGATCGTAAGCCATGCTCAGCACATGGACGAAGGCTTAGCATCGTAAAAAAACCACGCTCAGCGTGAGTCGGATTCTGTACGATGCTGAGCGTAGTAACTTTACGACAGGATTTTTTACAGTGTAGTATTCTTGGTTACATGCAATATGTGAATTTAAATTTAAAGTTTGCTGCGGCAGCCATATTGGATTTGTCATTGTGACGATTGTGACGATTGTGAGTGTTGACAGTTGACATGTTAACAGTTGAACAGTTGAATGTGTTAAACAATAAATACACAGGTATAAGCATCATTGAGCAGAATATTTGAGAATATTCCTATATTATGCTCACGTGAATGAAATCGACAAATCACGACAAATCAACAATTGTTTGTTTATTTCACTTGACAAACGTTATTTGGCAAATGTCAAGTTCCGATCAGTTCCAATCTTGTTTGTTTACTCGAGATCGTCGAGAAGAAAGTGATTGCAACGCGATTGTCACAAATCCATCAAAGAGGCAATATGTGAAATGATATGGTAAGTCATTTTTTAATTATTGCGAAAATAAAGCACTGCAAATAAAAAATAGACATCAAAAAGACAATCCCATTATGACAAGAGTTTTTATTATAAATTCATCGTCTTGTTGCAATTAAAAAAAATAGTTGAAAAGAAAGAAGAGAAAACATTTTTTCCAGCAGTTTGGAAATTCGAGATATGTAGATTTTCAAAAACAAAATGTGTCAACCCTAGGAAAAGCGAATATTATTTTGTTGAATTCACATTGAATACCATAAAACTTTTCAACAACATATTCTTGATTTTTACAGTATTTGAGTACCCATGATACACTCAAAAATAATCACCGAAATGGAAACTTTTTTTTGTCCTACCTCAACAGACGAAAATGATGACATCCCGCAAACGCAAGAACCTGTTTGGATTTTGGGGAAAAAATATGATGCCGTCAAAGGTTTTGATAAAAATTACTTTTTTCGAATCGTTCAAAATCATCTTTATTAAAATTATGTAATGAAGTCAATAAACTTAAATTTATTTTTTAACACCGCAACAAAATTTGAAATATCTTTGGTGACACAAAATTTTTATCAAAAATAAACTTGTAAAGTATTTTTGCAATCTTTTGATTTATTATGCGGATCTTAAAAATTAAATTTTCAAGTATAGTATTTTTTATTTTGTGAAGACAAAAATTAAAAAATCATTTTCATAAATATTGAGAAAAAAATTATAATTATTGGAATAAATTTCTCGGTTCCAAAAAATACAATTCGACTTTTCGTCTTTGAAAAGCCCATGAAAATTGCTTACTTGAGAAGTAATGTACATTAAGAAGTTTTTATAGTTAATATTTTGAAAGTTATTCAAAAGATTGCAAAAATATTGAGCGGTTGTGCTTTTATCCATTTTTGGTGAAAATATCATTATCAAAAAAAAAGTACTGATTTTTAAATGACAATAATTGTTTATATGAAATTCAATTGCCTCAAACTCAATTGCCCATGAATCCAAAAATTTTCAATAAATTAATTTATTGAATGTATAAAAAATATAAGATATTTTGGCTAATTTGTTAATTATTGCTTTGACTTTTGGTGGAATTTCGTTCATGCTTTCGAATGTATCAAAATACCACGATTTATACTTCAAAATATTGTTTTGGTTATTTTTGCATTGTTTTCTTGGAACATTTGAATATTTCAATAGTTTAATTCCTACTAACGAATTATAGACTTTTTTTCTTTTGACATATTATACTTATTTCAAATGTGAGGCATTTCAATTAAAAATTTTCAAGTTTTCCTTGTTTACTTTCAGAAATTTACGGATTATATTTGAAATTAATAAAAATACTTTGTCATCCTAAGGTTCTATAGTTTTTCATGCATTGGGATTCAAGATTCAATGTCTTCGAAACTTCAGATTGTAAACTTCTAGCAGTAATTTTTTCCAGAAATAATTTTTTTTTTTTAAACATCAATTTTAAGTAAAGTTAGTTTACTGAAATTTAATAATTATAAAAAAAATTAGAAATATCAGTCTTTTAGATTTTGAGATTTATCATACTAGTTTCATTTGTAGTTGAATTCTACTGTTTTGAATGTTTTTTTTTGGGTCCTTTTTTGTTGTCTTTTCTATTTTTGAATATTCACTTTAAAAAAATGACTTTTTTAGTGATTGTACACATAAGTTTCTCATTTATAGAACTCACTTCAAATAGTTGCAATTTTCAAGTCGAAATCATTTAATTTTCCGAATTTAAAAATACATTTTTAATGTTCGTCTGTATGAAAATGTTTTCCTGATTGTAATTACAATGAAATATTGACGAAAAAATTAAAACTTCAGAATCCACAATATTACATGTTTTGCTTATGTGCATTATGCTACAAAATATATTTTATTGTAACTAAATGCTCAAAATTATAATTTGAATGGTTAACTGATTTATTGTTAAAAGTATGAGAACATAATTCATCATTATATTTATGTCACAACATAACTTAATATTATACAGATGGTAAAATTCTATATGTGCTCGAAGTTTCTAACATTGAAATAATAAACGAAAAGCATAAAAAAATAATTTTTCAACTTCACTCAAGAAAAAATTAAAAAATCAGTAATGTTGAATAAAATTTGTTCAATTTCGATATTTATTTATGAGTTTGATTATGAAATTAGGATGATTTATAAATTGTTCGTCATTCTGAAAAATTCATAAAATTCAGAATCATTTATAGTTTCAAAGATTCAAAATATCTATAAAATTCGACAAATCCTTGAATTATCAAAATATGTAAACAAACTTTGTAGATCATATTCATCATGACATTCATTTTAAATCCACACGATTATGATTCTATCTTTTTTTGCTAAAAATTTAAAAAATTGGAATGCATTAGAGAATCACGAAAAATCCTATTGAGTTTTCAAAGTTTAAAATATATGTGTCCAAAATTTCAAACGTTGAAAGAATAAACGAAAATCATAAAAAATGGATTCTTCAACTTCTTTCAAGCAAAATTTAAAAAATAGTCTGTAATTTTAAAAAATGATTAGAACAATTTTTGTGGAATTTCATTTATTTTCAAACATCTGGAAATTCGTTATAAATAAAGGTCTTATGTTTAATTATATTACAAAGATAATTAGAAAGTACGAAAAGTTAGAGATTTTTGAAATTGAGTTGCTATTTATTCATTTTCCCCTTAGATAAAAATGAAAACTCGAAGTCATTATATGTATATCAGATTTTTATTAATTAGCACTCATGGTTGAGTTCACTCAACAGAAAAAATTTATAAACAGCAGTGCAGCATATCGATTGTTAAGGGTCCATTGCAGGCACTGTTTAATCAGAAATAATTGCACAAAAGTTGTCGAAAAAATTGTGAAATGTTTTTCTTTTTCAAGAACTGTCTGAAATTCGCAAAAAAATTACGTCAAAGTTATGGTTCACATATCGAAAAGGATTTGTGCCGATCGGAGGTTTCGGATCAAATTACACATCCGATAAAGGCTGGGGCTGCATGCTTAGATGCGGCCAAATGGTACTTGGTCAAGCTCTAATTTATTTACACTTAGGTAATTATGCATTATCTTATATTGAAATGATATTTCACAGATTTTTTAAGAATAAATTTCAAATATCTGACCTTAGAATGATTTATTTTCGACCTGCAGGTCATTTTAACAGTATTTCCTATAGGTACAGACAAAATTTAGGTAATTTTGAATAGCAACCTTAATTTTGTAATTATTTCTTGATAATCTTTAGAGTGAAAATTTAAATAAGGTCAGAGTTTAAAAAACTAAGGTTGAAATATAGAAATAAAATGAAATTCATTGAAGGTAGACAATGTTTGGACATGACAGCTTTTGTTTTTTAGGCAAAGATTGGGAATGGACAGTAGAAACAAAAGATACAAAATATTTGAAAATTCTGAGCTGCTTCGAAGATCGAAGGGCGGCGCCTTACTCGATTCACCAAATAGCTGTGATGGGGGCGTCGGAAGGCAAAGAAGTTGGTCAATGGTTTGGGCCTAATACCATTGCACAAGTTTTAAAGTAAGGAGAAAATATAACGACATATATCGTGAATGTTATTTTTGACAATAATTAATATGGAATGTAAAACAAAGGAATGTTAAATCTACTGAGACTTTAAATTTTGAATTATAGTTGTCATATAAGACTAATTTATAAAATACATAATGAAACATATGAAATCCCAAGTGTATTACATAGGGGGTCGTGCACATAATACTTCACGGGATCAGGGAGAGGGAGGGGGCAGCTGTCGCGATACGTCACACATTCTTGCATATGCTGTGCATTCACAAATTTTATTTGTGCCATGATTAAGCTCGTTTATCCTCTCTAGCTTTGCGAATTGGTAGCAGTGTTTCACCGTGTTTTTAAAATTTTTTGTTCATCGTAAATGTACTATTCCAGAAAATGATTTATTTTAATATATGTGTGATTATATCAAAAGCGTAGACAGATAAAATTTTCGGGAGGGGTGTCTCGAGAGAATATATATTGACGTCGGGATTTTATAACTCGAGAAAATCATAACTAGGCAGATTTTAATTATTTCATAGGTTCCTGGAATTCCCGTATTGTATTGATGAAATTTCGTTGTGTTTTCTGGTATTTTTGTAGATTTCTAATATTTCTATAGATCACTTCATAGATTTCTAGAATGTGATGCAATAGTATCAAAAATTTAAAGATTCTGATTATTTTAATTCATTTTCAAAAGAACATTATCTTTTCTATGCATTCTCAGTAATTTTTTTTGTATTTTTATAAGTATTTCAAGAATTACATGTTCGGGGATTCGAGGTTATATAAATTTTTGAGGAAATTATCTTTACACAGTTATTTAGCATTAAACGATTCCTAGTATTTCTCACATGATTTTTAGTATTTATGAAACTGTAAAGGATTTTTTAGGAATTTTTTTAGATTTCTAGTATTTTACAGATTATTATATAGATTTCTAGAATTCAGTACTTTTTAAACCAAACTTGAATAGATTTTCAGTACTTTTATAGAATTCTGAGAAACTTACGTCTCAATGATTATTAGTATTTTAACGATCTCTTGTGTTTTTAGTATTTTTATAGTATTCAATAAATTATTGTATAGTTTTTTAGTACTTTGATACATTGCTTCATACGCTTTTCATAGGTTCTTATAATATCCGTATTGTATTTATAAAATTTTGTTGTGTTTTCTGGTATTTTTGTAGATTTCTAGTACCTACTGTTATAGATTGCTCTATAAACTTCTAGAATGTGATGCTTTAGTATTGAAAAAAAAACAATTGTGATTATTATAATTTATTTATTTTTTTAAATAGTATCTTTTCTATGCATTCTTAGTACTTTTTTTCGTATATTGATAAATATTTTAAGAATAACATGTTCTAGGGTTCGAGGTTATATAAATTTTTGAGAAAATTACCAATACATATTTTTCTCCGAGTATTAAACGATTCCTTGTATTACTCGCATGTGTTTTGATTATTCATTAAACTGTAAAGAATATTCTAGCAATTTTTTTAGATATCTAGTATTTTTCAATTTGTTATATAGATTTCTCGAATTCGGTACTTGATAATCCAAAATTGGATAGATTTGCAGTACTTTTAAAAAATTTTGGGAAAATTACGTTACAATGATAAATAGTATCTAATAATCTATTATATTTTTCATTTTTATAATAATCATAAAATATTGTACTGATTCCTAGTACTTTTATACATAGTTTCATACGCTTTTCATAATTTGATGCTTAAAAATTCGTAGTTTTAAAGATCGTAGGTATTTTTCCAGATTTTTCAGAAAACAGTTCCTTCATAGAATTCTCTTACTTTAAGTATTTCTTCAGAGTTTGTATTATTAGAAAGATTTTGTGGTATTTCTACTATCTATCTCGATTTTTAGAATTCAATATTGTATGTCCCAAAGTTTTTTTAGGTTTTTAGAATTTTGGTAAATTATAGTTTTTTAATCAATCACTAGGCTGTGGTAATGTTTCAAATTTTAATTTCGTACCTTATCCTAGCCAAACAGTAATAATTAGCATTTCATTGAAGAAAAACTTTCCTGAAATAAGGGTTATTGTTATTTTTGAGTCAGCAAAACTATTATTCAATGACTCTTTAATATTCGAGAATAATTATACGTGATAATTCAAAAACCATAATTTCGCAAACGTGACGTGACGTTTGTGGGGAGAGGGGAGTCAAAATGTTCGTGACTAAGTGTGACATAGGGGTTGGGAGCTGTCAAAAATAGCTAAAAAGTGCGAGACGTATTATGTGCACGGCCCCATAGCTAAAGTACTTGAATACAGTTTTTCTGAAACGTTTTTGTTACAAAAAGATAACGTTTTTGATTGCAGAAAATTAGTGGCCTACGACGAATGGAGTAAAATAACTATTCACGTTGCATTGGACAATACTCTCGTGATCAATGACGTTTGTGAGTATTGCATAAATTCTTGAAATCTATACAGGATCGCACAAAAGTAGAAAATCGTTTAAAATATAATTAGTGCTGTATTATACGAAAAATGCAACAAAATGTATAAAGATTAAATTTTCTGAACCATCAATTTATTTACCGAAAATTCATAGAACCTTAAATCTTGGAGCATTTCATTATAAAGATTTATGTAGATATGCATAAAAATATCAGAAAAAAAAAAATTTATAAAATATTGATGTTTAAAGAACAATTTTTTTAAAACTTACATATCAGTCCATAAAAAACTTCTAAATCTAAAAGAATATTAGAAAATACCACGAAATTTTATAAATGTTGGAAAACACCAAATGTAATAGGTATTTATGAAACATTAAAATTGTAAATAGATTTTTTTTCTGTGGAAAAATATAAAAGTTTTGAACCAGAGCATCCAAATTTAAAAATCTGTTTTGAAATATATCAACACCAAAAATTAAAAAAAATGTAAGTTGATAAGCCTCTGAAATCACAGAAATACGAGTGAGATAAAAAATGAAAAAATTTCAATCAAAATTTCGGTTGATAACTTAAGAACAATCTGTGCATTTGATTCTAGTGACTCTCTGTCGAACCGAAAACGGCCAAGAAGTTGGCGAAGAAGACGCCATGAAATCCACAATAAAATGGACACCACTTTTGCTTTTGATACCTCTCAGGTTGGGCTTGAACGAGATAAACCCAATTTATTACTATGGATTGAAAGTAAGGAAATAGCCAAACAGTTACTTTTTCCAAAAATTCTCATGCAAATATTGAGGGTACTCAATGATTTTAGAAAACTTTTCAATTTCCTCAATCGTTGGGCGCTATTGGAGGAAAACCAAACCATGCTCTTTATTTCATCGGTTGCGTTGGTTAGTATAGTAGAGTCAAAAAATAGCGTAAAATGCATAATTTTGATGAATTTTTCGTTCTCGTTTTTAGGAAATGAAATAATTTATTTGGATCCTCACACGACCCAAAGATCAGGAAATGTCGACAAGAAGAACAACGAAAATGAAATCGAGCTGGACACAACTTACCACTGTAAATACGCCAGTCGAATTTCGGTCACGGAAATTGAATCCTCTGTCGCTCTCGTCAGTATTCATTAAGATTTATGTTATTGATTCAACTTTAGAAGAACTCGAATATGTTAATTTATCGATATTTTCAGTGTTTCTTTTGCGCCGAGGAAAAGGACTTTTTGTCTCTGTGTAAATTAATGAAAGAAGAGCTCATGCAGGAAAAGCAGGCCATTTTCGAACTGTGCGAGGAAAGAAATCCTCAGTGGTCCCCAACTGAAGACGTCGCTCAAGAAGCGTTAGGGGCTCTCCAAACTTCGGTTTTGGAGTTAGAAAACGTTGACCGACACTACGACACTTCCGACGAAGATTTCGAGTTGCTCGGTTGAAAAAGAGAGGGAGAGAAAGAGAAAGAGAGAGAGATAGAGAGAGAGAGAGAGAGAGAGAGCACACCATTTATTATTGTTATTCGAGTGATTGTTACTACATGGACGACGTTTGTATTTCGATATTCTATTATTGCTTCTGACTTCGTTGGAAATAAAATTTAAAGATTCGGGGTTTAAACCCATACATTTCCTGGCGCTTTTTAAAACCCGCAAGTAAGCTCGTAACTTACGGTACCTTTTACGAGTGTGTTGTGCAAAAAAAAAACCGTAAGAGAATTCGCTTGAAATGAGATATACATGTTTCATAATAATGAAAGACTTTCATAAATATGCATTTCATGAATTACCCTTAGCTACATTACTCAGAAATCTCATTTTTAATCTTCATTGATCTCTAAGATTTTACGGAATTCGAAAATGTAAAAAACGTGAGTAATTTTTGATAATTTTGTATGATAGAAAATTTTAGGAATTGTGAAAACATCAAGAATATTACACGTTTTTGACAACTTGGAAATATTTAGAAATGTTAGGATAATGGAATTGAAAGAAATTTGAAAACTTACAGTTTTTGCATTTCTCAAATTTTAAAATTTCTTACTTTAAAATGTTGAGAATGTTTGAACTTGAAGGATTTTTAAAATTATGTAAATTATGAAACTTATGCAAAATCCGTATGAAGTTTTTAATTTTTTGAAACTTGAATTATGAAAAAGTAAGGAATTGAAAATTTTTTAACATTTCCAAAAAGATTGAAAAACTTCCGCAAATTCGAAATTTTTTAAGTTTACAGATATTTTTCATTTGAAGTACATCAAACATGTCAGTAATTTTCAACGATTTTGAAATTTTGAAAGGTTTCTAGAATAATTTTTGGATTTCCAAAACTTTCAAATTCGATTTTTCTGAATTTACAATTTTTGACACATTTATAATTTTCACTCTTTTTTAATAACTAATTCATTTTCAATTTTAATTTTTTTCAATTTTGAATCGCGATGTAAATTTAAAACTCGGAATAAAAAATTCGAAAATTCTTGAAATGATGAAATTTTTGAAAAAAAATCATTGAAATTTTTGAATTTTAGAACTCCTGAATTCGTTTTTTCGAATTTTTGATAAATTTCCAATTCTTTTTTTTTTTTCGTTTCAATATTAAAATATCGAAACAAATACTTGGGTAAACTTAGAAATTTTAAGCAAAATTCAATTCCGAAAAATTTTAAAACTTCTAGTTTTTAGATTTCCAAAATTTTACAACTCCAGAAACGAAAGGATTGAGAATTTTTTAAATCTTAAAGAATTTTAAAAATTATAATACTTCGGATATACTTATAGGTACAGTTTTCTAATTTTTCATAACTTGCATTTTTAGAACATAAAAAGTTTAATGGAAATTGTAACATTACCGAAAATTTTGAAAAATTTGTTTAAATTTAACAATTTTTGAACTTTTTAGAAATATTTAATCTGAAATACATTGAAAATATCAGTAATCTTCAACGATTTTCAAATTACAAAAACTTCTCAAAGAGTTGAATGTTTTAAAATCTAAAAACTTGGAATATTTTTTGGATTTTCGTAACTTTCAAATGTAATCTTTTTATTATTCTGTTTTTTAAACAGAATTTTTTCCACAAAACACTTGTAAGTTACGGGTTCTGAAGAGCGCCAGGTTGCACAACCATGAAAATTCATACTCTTACTGTTTCGAATTTTCGATCTTTTATACCCTTGTGAAAAAAATCTGTTCAATCCCATTGAAACCCATTAATACCGGTAAAAACTTCCAATTGCGAACGGTGCCCTGTATAAATTAAGCGGACTTTTCAATGGGTTCAACAGTTCATGATCTGTTGGACACATTGAAAAGTCCATTTGATTTACACAGGGCACCATTCGCAATTGGAACTTTTTATCGGTATTAATGGGTTTCAATGGGATTGAACAGATTTTTTCCACCAGGGTAGTTACCTTACAATTTTCTGGATTTCCCATGTAACGGTATTTGATAACTGCGTGTACATATTTTGTATAATACGTACGAATTCGAGGCGAGGCTCGACAAGCATTTGTGAGATTATCCAGTTTTTTGTGTACTTGTATGGCGAATAAAGTGACGTGAAATCACAAAAAGCATTTTTTTTTCTTGAGAAATAAATAATTGGAACTTACCTACTGTTTTTCAAAAGACAAAATGAATGAGAACCAGTCGCTATTCATTCATATATGGGTGATTCCATATCAGATTTGCAGTCGATATTGCAAATTTCGATGAGATACATTTTTTTATGTTTTTTATCGAAAATAAATCGACACGTATTTTTTTATATCGCTCAAAAAAATTTTTTTGCGGAATTACCAAATAAGTCTAAAACTGTACCTCGTAGAAAAAAAATGTATTGAAAGTAAAAATTCGGTTTTTTCTTCTTCTTTGCAATGCGTCAATAAAATAAGTTATTTTATTATAATAATTTATCAACAAAAGTTAAATTGTTTATAACAAATGCATTTTTTTAAAACTTGGACCCTTTTGATTTTCTTTTTTTCCATCACAAAAAATTCTCCAAAGTCTTCCGATGAACA
>JAPYZL010084214.1:0-29474 GCA_030522825.1 Platygaster orseoliae
CCACATTGAAATTGATGTTGCTTAATTTACCATCGATGACAGCTAGAATTTCGGTTTTGGCAGAACTGCAATGTCAAAATACGGGGAGGGTGGCAACTTACAAAGAGTGGCAACTTACAAAGAACTCTCCACAGTATATAGCCAAACATTTCCTATAAGAAAACGTGAAAACACAATTTTTTTTAATACTGATTTTTAAAAAAAGATTGGAATTTATAGAGTTTCTAAGAATCTAAAAACTTTGAAATTTGAAAATGAAGCTGTGAAAAATTTGGCGAGGAATTCATCAAAATACCAGAAAATCTTTCGAGTCTATAAGTTTCAGAAAAATACTAAACGTAATTGAATTCAATAAAAGAATTGCGTTTTTGAAAAATTTGCACAAATCGCATCAATGTTTAAAAATACTAGAAAAAGATAAGCAATCTCATAAATACTGAAAAAAATTTAAGGAATATTTAAATGACCATTCTACTTAAAACCGTCAACTTGATCACACATCTTGATTTGAGCTGCAACAGCTGTTTTTATTAATTTACGAATGTTTTAAAACTTGACGATACGTAAGATAATTATTACGATGAAGAATTTGGACGTGTAAATTACGCTGTTTGATGTTGTTATAACCCTGATGATGACCAAATTGTGATCGAAAGCTTGGTGGTCAAAGAATTTTATTAAAATGATAAACGACTAACCACAACGAAGTTTTATTGGCTCCGAGGGACCGTTTTACCTTTTATTAATTATTCAACTGAGCGAGACGACAAAGATAATATTTAAAATACTTAAAATTAGCGTAAACCGAATTATCCAAGAAATCTATGAAATTATTGAAAATCTATCAATATTTGCATTTTAGAGCATTGCATTTTGAAAATCAATTTATATTCAAATCTACGAAAATACTATTAATCTTAAAAATACTATGGAATCCTTTAGATTTTCGTCAATACTGGAAAATACGACAAATACTTAAAAACCTTGAAATGAAGAAAATTTTCTTAATAATATTATTTCTCGAAAAATAGATGAAAAAAAAATTAATGCATAAAAATAACACTACTTGATCAAAAAATCAGTAAAATACATACAAAGTCCAATATTTTTAGTTTTTCCAACTCAAAATAACAATTTTCCTAACTTCAGAAAAATTTTTTCTAAAATGAATGTGTGACTATACAATGTATAATGAAACATTTTGAAAGCAGTAACAATAATGGATATAGCTGAAAATGATAAATGATAAAGAATAATTATTATTCAAATAATTAAGCCAACTAGAAATTTTCAATACAATAGCATCAAATCCTTGAAAGCTGTATACTATGATTTTCTCAAAAATCTTAGAAAAGTTGAGGTATAGAAATCTATAAAAAAATCAGATAATTCAATAAGTTGTCAAAAAACACAAAAAGTATGACAAAAAAGTCTCAAAGTCAGTTACTTGAAAATCACAAAAAATGAATTTTATCATATTTAATACAAACATGAAAAAATATGCAATTCTGGACTCCAAAAAAATTTCGAAATCAAACCATCGTTACCACAGTTTCAAGGATTAACAATTATAAAATCCTGAGGGAAATATGTCTATAGTTTTTTGAAAAACACCTCCTGAAAATTTTTTTTGCTTACGCCTCTGATCTTAACTGTAAAAAATCATCAAATCATAGTTGAAAACTGTCAACTTCCGAAACTGTCAAAACTGCATAAAATCATTAGACTCAATCCTCATAAATCCTTCGTACATAAGACTTTGAATCGTTTTTTGAACAATTTTACAGACATATTCATCATGGTTTTTTCACGTCTTACTTTGAATTCATCAATAAAACTGAAAAAAACTTGAAACCTGTCTTCAATTTACCCCTTAAAAAGAATCGTTAATCAAATCTTTTTATTTCCAAGAATGAGATTTTTCTTATATGTTTTTTTTAAATAAAGTCACATTTTATACGATTTTTATAAGATTCAGAATCACTATACAGAAATGCTGAAACTGTCAAAATTTCCTTCACCTCTAAACATTCAAGACTCCCAGGTAAAATGGAGTAGATCTTTTGATATCTACATGACATCCATGTAGATCTACTCAAGTAGATCTACAGAGATCCAAGGTTTGGGTACATGTCCGTATATCTACGTAGATCTACATAGATCTATTTTAGTAAATATATATCGCCAGAGATGAAAGATAGAGATCTACTTGTAGATATACGTTGATCTACAAAGATCTATCAGCAAACATATGAAAATGACCCATATCAACAAATAGATCTATGAAGATCTTCGTAGATCTACCAACAGATCTATGGAAATCAACCGAGATCTACAAGTAGATCTACGAAGATATACGGAGATCAGTTATATATTACAAGATAAAATGAGATCTATAGACATCTATAGTAGATATCTAAAGATCTTCTACAGATATCCAGAGATCTATTGTAGATCTCCAGATATAAACTCATTTTTACCTGGGCTGTCACGTAAAACCCACCTGAACCGTAAAAATCATCAAATCATAATTCTAAACTGCCAACATAAAACCACTAGACCCAATCCTCATAAACCTTCAGCACATTAAACAGATCCTTTTCCGTGCATCTTCGAAAATCCTTTGTACACAATATACCTCATATCTAATATTTGAACAAGCAATATTTCATCCAACCCTCGTCTTTTCTCGCAACTCCCACTCCCAGTGTTACCTTTTCACCCCGCAATAATAACACTGGAACTCTGACAACGGAACTGTTTTCCCAAAGCATAATGCCGGGGCGCGACGGAATTAGCGACGCGAACCGGATGTTTGTTATTACGAAGACAAGCGGAGATTTCGCGTGAACGTACAACTCTCCTCGCGCCCTGCACGAGAAACGTGTCTCGAGCAGACTTGGCCCGATTTTCCTATTCCCGTTGCGCGTTCTCGAGCGTGACTTCGATTGACCGTTCGACGTATTTTCATTTACAGATAAACGCACGGCCCATTTCCAACAAACTGGGATTCCCAGAATGGTCCCGAGTACGTACCAAGGAACTGACAAGATCAGCGGCAAAAAAAACGCCATCAGGCGACGAACGAGCTTTTCCTATTCCTCGGCTACGATCAGCGGCCTCATAAATATGTAAAATACCGCGTCGGCCTGTGATATTTACCTGGTACACGCGGAAAGAAGCAGAAATCATTTTTCCCGTGTCGGGAAATTCGACTTCATTTCGTCGCGAGTAAAAACGGGGCAGGGGATGCTGGGGGTGTTTGGGAACATAGGGCGAAGGAGAAATGTGAAATTCAAAGTGGTTACGAAAGTTTGGAAGTATTTTTCTGTATTTTAGGAATGGTTTTGTTATTTATTGTAATAGTCAGATTTATGTGATGAGTTGTTAAACTTTGTATAATCATCGTGAAAGTTTTTGAAAATAGGTGTACAGTATTTAAAGAAAACACGGCTGGATATTTAGGGTATAGGTATTGTTTGTAATCAGAGGCGTAGGCAGAAAAAATTTTCGGGGGGTGTTTTTCAAAAAACTATACAGGGTGATCCAAACTAATTGTAAGTTGAACACCCGAAAAACATAGATTCCTTATGAAAATCTAAGACTTTTTTCCTTTGGCATTTTTCAAAAAACTCAAAATTTAAAAAGTTATTTCAGCCAAAAATTTGAATAATAAATGCCCTCTATCGACAAGTAGGGGTCAAATTCACGGACCAAACTTTTCCCAAATTTTCTTTGCATTTTTTTGAGTAAAAACGTCCTTTCCCACTTTTTGCAAAACTCAAAATCAAAAAAGATATTCGAGTTTGAAATCTAAGAAATCTGATTGGTTGAAACTTTTAACTTGAATATCTTTTTTGATTTTAAGTTTTGTAAAAAGTGGCGAAGGACTTTTTTACTCAGAAAAATGTAAAGAAAATTTGGGAAAAGTTTGGTCCGTGAATTTGACCCCCACTTGTCGATAGAGGGCATTTATTATTAAAATTTTTGGCTGACATATCTTTTTAAATTTTGAGTTTTTTGAAAAATAGCAAAAGAAAAAAAGTCTTAGATTTTCATAAGGAATATACGTTTTTCGAGTGTTCAACTTAGTTTGGATCACCCTGTATACAAATTTCCCTCTGGATTTTATAATTGTTGATCCTTGAAACTGTGGTAACGATAGTTTGATTTCGAAATTTTTTTGGAGTCCAGAGTTGCATATTTTTTCATGTTCGTACTAAATGTGATAAAATTCATTTTTTGTGATTTTCAAGTAACTGAGCTTGAGACTTTTTTATCACACTTTTTGTGTTTTTTGACAACTTATTGGATTTTCTGATTTTTTATAGATTTCTATAGCTCAAATTTTCTAAGATTTTTGAGAAAATCGTAGAATATAGATTTCAAGAATTTAATGCTATTGTATTGAAAATTTCTAGTTGGGTTAATTATTTGAATAATAATTATTCTTTATCATTTATCATTTTCAGCTATATCTATTATTTTCACTGCTTTCAAAATGTTTCATTATACATTGTATAAAGTCACACATTCATTTCAGAAAAAATTCTTCTGAAGTTAGAAAAATTGTTATTTTGAGTTGGAAAAACTAAAAATATTGGACTTTGTATGTATTTTACTGATTTTTTGATCAAGTTGTGTTATTTTTATGCAATTATTTTTTTTATTTTTTTCGTCTATTTTTCGAGGAATAATATTGTTAAGAAAATTTTCTTTATTTCAAGATTTTTAATAATAATAGTATTTTCGTAGAGTTATATATAAATCGATTTTCAAAATTCAATGCTCTAAAATGCAAATATTGGTAGATTTTCGATAATTTCACAGATTTCTTGGACATTTCGGTTTACGCTAATTTGAAGTATTTTATGTATTCCTTAAATTTTTTTCAGTATTTATGAGATTGTTTATCTTTTTCTAGTATTTTTAAACATTGATGCGATTTGTGCAGATTTTTCAAAAACACAGTTCTTTCAGTGAATTCAATTACTTTTAGTATTTTTCTGAAATTTATTGACTCCAAAAATTTTCTAGTATTTTGAAGAATTTCCCCCCAAATTTTTTTGAACTCCATTTTCAAATTTCAAAGTTTTTAGATTCTTAGAAATTCTATAAATTTTAATCTTTTTTGAAAATGAGTATTAAAAAAAATTGTGTTTTCACGTTTTCTTATAGGAAATGTTTGGCTATATATTGTATTATAATTTAATTTCAGAAAAAAATTCTTGCAAGTTAGTAGAATTGTTATTTTGAGTTAGAAGAACTAAAAATTCTGAATCTAGTTTCAATTTCATTCACTTTATGATTCTGCGTTGTTATTTTTATGCCTTATTTTTTGATCATCACTTTTGTCTTTTTTTGGTGAAATAATAATGAATTTGTTTCGAATTTCGGGAGGGGTTAGAACCCCAAAACCCCCCTCTGCCTACGCGTCTGTTTGTAAAAATTTGGGAAATTGAAAAGTGTGATGTTTGACTGCTTTTTGAAAGTGTTTTGTTAAATATGTTTTACTGAGTAGTATGTATTAAGGAGAATGTGAAAAATTTTTGATTCTTGAAATAAAATATTTTACTAATGGTTAGTTATGGAATTTCGTTTTGTAATAAATGTTTCCATCATTTCAAAAAATTGCAGAAACTCACATTATGAAACATAATTTTCTCTCTACAACTGATTTCTCTTAAAAAGTTATAAAAAATATAACATGTACTAAAACTTATAAAATGAACTTCTATGTTAAAGAAAGTGTAAAAAATCGAATAAATTATTGAATAAAAA
Organism: Platygaster orseoliae; assembly: GCA_030522825.1. Taxonomy (NCBI): domain Eukaryota; kingdom Metazoa; phylum Arthropoda; class Insecta; order Hymenoptera; family Platygastridae; genus Platygaster; species Platygaster orseoliae. The sequence goes on from JAPYZL010084214.1 coordinate 5,782, forward strand.
TATACAGCCCAAAAAAGAACAGACAGTTCTCTAACAAATCGAACAATAAATAAAATATTGTTTACTTCAAAAACTCAATCGGTTTCCAACAGATATTCATTGCAAAAAACTTTTATCGCAATACAATATACGTCTTACTCGCAGTCTAATTTTCTTATCTCGTACCCACAAAACTCGCTGTACTGATAAAAGCCTTCAGCTCGAATAAAAAGGCACAATAAGATAATCTCCAGCGGGCAAGGAAATTCGTTTTGTTCTCAACCTTTTCCTACTACAACTTGCGAGATAAACCTGCAAACTTCCAAAATAATCCGTAACTTGACGCTGTTCAATGCATTATCAGTTCAATTTCATATAATTCACTGATGAAATCTTGCTTGATACAGCGTGGAAAATCTGATCGAAAACAAGTTTAAATTGGAACGTCACTATTGTCAAGAATAACAAAAAAAGCGATCGTTAATTAGTTATGGAAACAGAACCCAAAGCTTGTTGCTTTGTTTACGCTTTCGCCTGGAAGCGACAGTCGACGCTGCCAAGATATTAATCCGTTTAAATATTCATCTAGTTAATGAGACCAAGCGGAAGTTTGAAAACCAAAATATATTCTCAGAACGAGAATCGACTTAAATAGCGTAAAGTGATAAAAAATTAATAAACTTTTCAGTGCAATTTCAGATTCGTTCATTAATTTTTGAACATCATTTCCGAGTGAAATTTCTTACAAATTTTTTCACGTCAGTGAAATAAATCAATGATAAACCAATAAATCAAATTTAAATGAAAAAATTATCCAAAGTTTCATATTTAATAATTTTCTCTGTTGTAAATCAATTTTTCTACATCTTCTTAATTTTATAAAAACTTATTAAATAAATTAAAAACTGAAGGAGATGAAAAAAACTTTTTCTTCTTTTTCGTGAAACTTCGAAAAAGCTTGCTTGTTTCAAATATAACGGCAAAAGCCACGAATTAGAAAAAGGGAAACTCAAGACGGCGAAAAAACTTGTTTGGTCATTGAATAAATTTCAATTGCGCGCGCAAGCCGAGAAAAGTCCCGCGGTCTTGTTTCCTTGCCGCGAAGTTTTCCACTTTCACGGTTTTTATCGCGAGCTTCGCTGATTTCTCGAGGTTACAAATGTCGGAGGACGAAAAAATAACATCTTGTTCTGTAAACGAGAAGCTTTTGTTGGCCATTTGATATGAAGGGATGGAATTTTTTTCGCGAGCAATGTCTCTGGAAGTTTTAAAATATATGAAATAAAGCTATTTGAATTTTATTAAGAGAACTATAATTTTTCTATTCCTAATAATGAACTTTATAAGAAATTTTTAATTTTTTTTTTCAGTAATTTTATTTTTAACTGTAATATTCAAATGAATAATCAATGAATTTAATAAATTATATTTCATACATGAAATTAACTGTAAAATTTTCCAAATTTTCTCAAAAACAAGATAAATGTTTGAATAATCACGTAAAGTATAGTTTTTGAATGTCATGACATTTTAAAATTTCGTCAAACCGAATAGTTGCTTCCAACAATTTTTTTCAATTAAATAATTTGAAATTCATTAACAAAACTAAATTCCTAATTTTGATTGTAAAACGAAAAAAATAGTAAGCACATGATTGACCACGAAACTCAGATTTCATTATCAAAACGTTAAATCGATTCGATCATATCAAAATCTGGAACGAAACCAACAAGCTACGACTGAGGCAATCAGGAATGTACAGCACGTATTTATAAACGGAAATCATGAATTTAGTGGCTTTCCCAAGAGTGTTTACACGCTGTATTCGCCAAAACATGTTCGGTTCCATGATTTCATATTACAGGTGAGAATTTTGGATGCATTACGAATTCAGATTACTATACAATAGTTCATTATACACAAAAAACGCTATTTTTTTCATTTTAAAATCAATCCGCAAACAAATTAAAGAGTTCTGAACTTGTTTTTCAAAATTTACAAATCAATTTTCACATTTTTATGCATAAAAACAGGAACATTATATCTGACCTATTTTGACATGAATCTATGACTTTATTTGGTTTTTTTGAAAAATAATTCGTTTCGTGTCTTATACAGAAAGTTTTCAGTGCCCCAAACTATAAAAGGTCTTCATTTCTTTTTCATAGCAATTAAAAATGCTGTTGATATTTCAAAAACTTTCATGAAAAAATCATAGATTATAACAGGGAAATAGTGAATCATGAAACTAGGATTAATATTTTTATGTTTCCAGTTTTAAAGTCAGTTCATCTATAATTTTCATACACGGCGTTTCACACATGGCTGGTTTACGCGATTTCGTTCCTGCAATTTCGGTTCACCATTTTCGTATTCCATAACCCTGATTGTCGTAAATTCTATGATGCACGATCAATAGAATGATCGTTCAAAAGGGTTTAGGTTGCATTCTAAAAGAAGCGCCCTCAAAACCACATCGAAAAATATTTATTTGATTTTTCATAGTTATAACAAACAATTACAATTGATCATAAACAAACTATTATTATTGTTATTGTTCAAATGTACCTAGTTACAAAAAACTGTAAAAGAAATTATCGAAGTCCTCAACCATCACTTTATTTGAAAACTTGAATTTTATTCCAGGAACCAAAAAAAAATATTTTTGGAAGTATGAAATTCGTGGTTTTTTAAGTAATGAATTTGAAGGATTTTTCCTATTTCTTAATATTATTATATGATTTCATTTTTTTGGTTTTACTACATTTTCAAGAATTGATTGTTTTTTTTTAGTGTTCAAACGATTAAAATTCATTTACCTTATCATGCATTTTTATAAGAGAAAGTCAGTAAATTTATTGTTTTGAAAAAATAATAATAATGTTGATATATTAGGCTTGAATGATAACAGGAAAATCGCTTAATTATACAATTTATAGCAAAGTATAAAATAGATACTCAATTAATGTTGCTCAGGGTGCAAAAGTCAATAGGATTATAACAAACATGATTTCAGAGGAAAACAATCAACTACACTATGAGACTGTTATTGTATAATTATTAACAATCACACAGATTTAAAGCATAGTGCAGAATGTTTGACAATTTGACTGGTAAACTCAAATATTGACTGCTTTATTCATTATAAAAAGCTTCTCGTTGATCAAAGAAAATTTGTTTGTTTGTTTTTTTTTTTTAAAAAAAGCTGTTTTATTTGTGAATTGATTTTTTGTAATATTTATGTACGTAAGGGAATTATGTGTGTGAATATTTTTAAGTTAGTTTCTAGTATTTTTAGACAAGTATGACGATTTTTGCATAAAATATAGAATTGAGCTGTTTTTAATTTTTTATAGGCAAATGGATAGAGATGTCAAAAGTTGAATTATTGTTTAAGAAAATTTATGAAAAAAAGGATTTTTTGTAAAAAGTTCAGCAAAACGAAGTGTAAGTATAATATGGTAAATCGTAGGTAAAAATTGTCATAGATGAACTAGTTTCGTAACACACTAGTGATTTTGATTCTTGTAAAAACCTCATAAAAATTTTTAAAAGGTCGACCTCATAAAATTTTATTAAAAAAAACTTTTTTATAAAGTGAACTTATAAAAACTACCTTAGTAACTGTGATTTTTATAAAATTCTTTTGAAAAAAGTATGTTTTTTAAAAACTGATTTTTAAAAACTTTATGAAAAAATGTCAGTTTTATAAAACTAATAATATCAATTTTTAGAAAAACAGGTTTATAAAAAATTTTATTTTTATAAAACTTTTATGAAATTGTTTATAAAGTACGAAATTTATAAATTTATAAACTTTGTTTTATAGAAACAAAATTTTTTATAAAACTGTTTTCATCAAAATCGAAGTTTTTTATCAAATTTTTTAAAATCGGTTTATAAAAACGGAGTTTTTATAAAGATTTAGTAACTTTTTAGAGAAATTACAGTTACTAGGGTTTTTTAAATAAAATTTGTTTTTATAAAACTATTTTTCTTCAGAAATTTCTATACAAATATTCATTTTATAAAATATTGTCAAAATTACTTTCTTATAAAAAAAAATTATAAGAATTGAAAGTTTTTTCTAAGGTTGGAAAATATTTTATAAAAATATCAAATTTTTGAAAAAAAATTTGGTGATGGAATATTTTTCATAAAACTATATATCTTTCTTATAAAAAAATTTTTATACGGTTTTTATAAGATCATCCTAAAAAAAATTTTTCTCTAAAAATTTTTAAAGTCGGCTTTGTAAAAAATGAAATTCTGATAAAAAATTATTGATTCTTACAAAAATTTTTCCTTTTCCTATAAAAATCAAAACCACTAGACCAGTTTATAGGTTTTTCCTATTTTTTGATAGTATAATTTAAGCTATCTTTTTTATTTCTGCAGAATAGAATTGATTCTTTCTTTTGTATTAACATTTAAAAAGTATGCAACTTTATAAACTTTGTTTAATAAAATAAAATTTCCTATATAACTATTTTTATAAAAATTGAAATTTTTTATAAAACTGTTTTCATAAAAATAAAAGTTTTTAATCAAGTTTTTTTAAAACCGATTAATAAAAACTGAGTTTTTTATGAAGATTTGGTGATTTTTTATAAAAACCACAGTAACTAGAGTCTAGTATGAAAATTTTCTTTATATGACTATATTTTTTCACAAATCTCTATACAAATATATTTTTATGAAATGGTTTCAAAATTATTTTCTTATAAAAAGTTATTTCTTATAAAAAAATTTTGAAAAATAAAAAATTTTTTTAAGGTTAGAAATTTTATTATAATAATATCAAATTTTATTAAACAATATAAATGGTGGTGGAATTTTTTTTATAAAACTCTTTCTTTTAAAAAAAAATTTTTTATAAGGTTTTATATTAGATCACTTTATAAAAAGATTTTTTTCTCTAAAAATTTTCTAAAGTCGTCTTTATAAAAAACGGAATCGTTATAAAAATTTTCTAATTTGTATACAAATTTTCCCTTTTTCTATAAAAATTAAAACCACTAGACCAGTCCATAGGTTTTTCCTATTTCTTGGTAGTATAATTTAAACTATATTTTTTTCTACAGAATAGAATTCATTTTTTCTTTTATATTAACATTTATAAAATACGAAACTTTAAATTTGTTTTATAAAATAAAATTTTTAATTAAACTGTTTTCATAAAAATGAAAGTTTTTATAAAACTGTTATCGTAAAAATCGAAGTTTTTTATCATGTTTTTCCACAATCGATTCATCAAAAAGCAGTTTTTTATAAAGATTTAGTGATTTTTTATAAAAATCACAGTTACTAGGGTTTTGTATATAAAATTTTCTTATATAAAACAATATTTTTTTAGAAATTTCTATACAAAAATTTTTTTTAAAAAATGTTGTAAAAATTACTTTCTTCTAAAAAGTAATTTCTTATAAAAAAATTATAAAAATTTGAAATGTTTTTAAGGTTGGAAAATTTTTAATAAACATATCGAATTTCATAAAAAAATATGGTGTTGGAATATTTTTTAATAAACTGTCTTTCTTTTTAATAAAAAAATATTTTATAAGGTTTTTTCAAAATCACTACATAAAAAAGTTTTTTTCTTTTAAAATTTTCTATAGGTGACTTTAAAAAAAACGGAATTCCTATAAAAAATGTCTGATTTTTATAAAAAATTCCCCACTTTTTTAAAAAAAAATCAGAATCACTAGACCAGTCCATAGTTTTTTCATTTTTTTTTTTTTTGATACTATAATGTAAACTATATTTCTTCCTACAGAATAGAATCGATTCTTTCTCTTTCTTAAACATTTCTATTCCGGAAAAATTCCATATAAATTCTTTCCCACACAGACTCCGATGCGCACCATCGAAAAGCCATTCTGTCATCGCTCGCTCAAACTCTACAGACGGCCAACATCCTTGACCAATTCTCATCCTCGGCCCGGAAAGGACGCGAAATTTCGCTCTCGAATCACGTCTACCCCCGCTATCTCCGAATAAACAGAATTTTCATTCGGATTTGACATCGTTTCCCGGCGCGGAAAAGTCCGCTGTGTACATACGCGCTTTTCCCGTACGTGGGAGCACGAAAATACGGCCGGAGTAAAATTCCACGACGGCGTAGAGGCAGGTTAAAGGATGCTCGCATTGAAAATCGATATCCCGGCCGCGTACAACGAGTGCCTTTCGAGCTGCGAACCCCGATATGTACACATTCCTTGAAAACTGGCCTCTACGGTCACGGGATCCGAGACCTTTGTTGCTTCCAAGCCTCCAACAGCGTTGGAAAAATTTCTCTCTATTTCCGAACGAGGGCGATTCCAGTCGCGATTTCCCGCACGTTTTACGATATCACTGATCCTCATTCCCGGCTTATTCCTCTTACAATTACGAGCATTTCGCCAACTCATTTACGTCCCTGTCATGTTCGGAAGTACTTGCATGATGTAAATTTTATGTGACTTGGCATGGCGTAAAAAGGGCGCTCTTTGCAAATAGAGCGATAAAGGGTTTTATTTTATCACCTAGGTTAGCAACGTGGGTTCGTAAAATTTTACAGGCATGAAAATGGATGTGACCTATTAGGCCGAGAAATTCGGAGTTTGCGAGAAATTTTGAGGTGATAATTTATTTGACATTGGCAGTTGAAATTTACCAATGAGGACGCAGAAAGTGGAAGAGTGCTCTGGCTATTTATTTTTGAGTATTTGTAAGTGCTTTGATTTTATGTGTACTGATCAAAGAATAATTCTTGCATGATTTTGTATGTCGTAAATTAAATTTTCAAAAATCCTGATCGAGAATTCTAAGGATCGTATTTTACTGGTTAGTGGAATTCTGTTAAACAAGTGTATTTTTCTTTTTATTTCTTCAAGTAGGAATTTGGAAAATGAAATTGTTTGCAAACGAAATTCGTCCATCAGTAAAAATCTGCGAAATTTCTTCTACTGCAATCATAGCTTTCCAAAACTACAGTAAATTTTACTGTTCGAAACAGTGTATTATTTATTTTGATTTGAGTAAATTAAATTTTCAAAAATCCTAATCGAGAAATAATACAATCTGAAAAAATTGTAAGAATCATATTTTACTGATTAATAAAATTCTGTTAATGAAGTGTATTTTTCTATTTATTACTTCAAGTAGGAATTCGCAAAATAAAATTGTTTGCAAACAAAATTCGTCCATCAGTAAAATTCTGCAGTACTTTGCAGTACACTGAAGTTAATGCTGTGTTTTTCAATTTCTTCTTACTGCAATCATAGCTTTCCAAGACTACAGTAAATTTTACAGTTCGAAACAATGTATTTTTTATTTTGATAAAAGTAAATTAAATTTTCAAAAATCCTGATCGAGAAATCGTACAATCTAAAATAAATTCTAAGAATCATATTTTAGTGGTTAGTAAAATTCTGTCAATGAAGTGTATTTTTCCTTTGTTACTTCTTTAAGTAAGAATTTGTAAAATAAAATTTGTTGCAAACGAAATTTGCTTATCAGTAAAAATCACCAATACATTGCAACACTGAAGTTAATGGTATGTTTTTCAATTTCTTCTTACTGAAATCATATCTTTCCAAGAATACAGTAAATTTTACTGTTCGAAACAATGTATTATTCATTTTGATTTCAGTAAATTAAATTTTCGAAAATCCTTATCGTGAAATCATACAATCTGAAATAAATTTCAAGAACCATATTTTACTGATTATTGAAATTCTCGTCATGAAATGTATTCTTCTATTTATTTCTTCAAGTAGGAATTTGGAAAATAAAATTGTTTGCAAACGAAATTCGTCCACCAGTAAAAATCTGCAATATTTTACAGTACACTGAAGTTAATGCTATGTTTTTCAATTTTCTTCTTACTGCAATCATAGCCTTCCAAGAATACAGTAATATTTACTGTTATTCATTTTGATTTGAGTACAATAAATTTTCAAAAACTTCATCGATAAATCAAACAATCTGAAATAAACCTATTTCATCGAACTAAATTTCATGTCATAAATACCAGGTTGCGAGGGCGAATTCACACAGGTTGGTGTTGAATTCTCTTCTGAAATTAAAAAAAAATGTATTTCAATAAAAATAACAGGGAAAATCCAAATATGCAAAAAGTAAAACTTTAAATTACAGTTTTATGTTCTATTTTATTTCAGTTTTTTCTTTATTTCGAGTCAACTTTCAAATTCGAACAGTTGGCTGACAAATTTGATACAATGTTACTCCGAAATTATTTGTTTTGACAGCTGAAGTTTTAAAAGAAAAAGTAGATTTGATTTCAGATTTCCGTTTTTATATATGAAAAAAATGAATGAATAGCACAATAAAATAAAAAATACTGATTTTTACATACCTTAAAGATATCTTTGTCAATTAATTAAACTTCGTTATTGAATTTATTTATATTCAAGCAAATTGCATTTAATTAAGTTGCTTAATAAACACAAACTCTGATGTATTGAATCATTAACATGAATTTATATTGAAGCATCAAATTGAGTGATATTCAGTCAGATATTCCAAACATGTTCGTATATTATTAGCAAGACGTCAATATATCCCCTTTATTTAAAAAGTAGGTGATAAATATTATATAGAAAAAAATTAAAATTACATTGGTAGGTTAAGAAAATGACAAATCAGTCAATGATTTTCCGTACATGAAAATGAATAAAAAATAAAAAAAATATTTATGTTTTCCCTTCGATTCCCCTTAATATCTATTGGCAAAAATCCTTTACCAATAGGTCATTTTCCTGAGGATGAATGAAAGTTCTTACATGTAAACGTATTTCGGTCGTATACGTTTCTCTGAAGTAAAATTTCAGTTTGGCCCGTGGCTGATCCAAATAAAGAAAGAGGAAAGTACAGGAAATGAAACCAAAGCAAATAAGAGACCCGTCGAAGATCTTCAGTATCTGAACGAAATGATTACAGTTGCTCTGCTTTCGAGCGCTTTCAGAACTACTTTCGAGTTTCTTTTAATGCTGTGTCGATTCGTTCTTGTGTTTTTGTGATTTCGCAAGCATATAATCAAAAACACTCATATTGATGATCATGATATTTAAAAGATTTAACGTGGAAATTAATTATACTAGATTGATTCCATTGTGAGATTCTAAAAGTCGCAAATAGGCACTTGTAGTCTCAGATTGAAATACATCATTTTTGTGGATGAGTACTTTTATCGAATACTTCTGTATTTTTTAAAAAATACTTTGTTTACTGAAATAATACTCGTGTTTTTTATTTCACCTCGAATTCCTGACACACTTTTTTTTAATTTACATGCTGGAAATTGATTTATTATTTATTCATTACCTCACATTTCTGAAAAATTATTTTCTGAGGATGGGAATCCCTGTTTAAAACATTGAAAACTGCAAATACAAATTTTTTATTCTACAAGTCAATCATAAAACTCTTGAATATGGCTTTTCCATTTCATTCTCTTTTTTTCGGATTAAGTTATATTTTTTTTCTCTTTCGGTAATTTTTAAATATTGTTGAATGCACTATTAGTTTTTGAAAATATTTTTTATTGCAAAAACAGTAATTTAAAATAACTTACATTAATCTGACATTAGACATTTGAACTATAATCAGAAGAGTAGACTCAATTTTTTAAGAATGCAACATTCGTAAGGTACATTCAGTATATAAACAGTACGAATACCATGTCAGTAAAAAGCCATCTTTGAGAAGCATTTGATCATAGAAAGAGCGTTTGTTCATGTGCACAAAAGCATGATGCACAATTACTCACTGCGCTAAATTAGCATAATCAAACACAAATAGCACAATACAGAAATACACAGTCGGAAGTTGTATATTTTTCTTCGTGCAAAAGGTCATCTTTATCCCACATTTGTTAAACATTTATTTTATGCAAAAAAAGGCCAAACTAATGATTATTGCATCAAAAATGCTTCCACATTTGAAAATTTTCTTTGTTCTCATTTTATTTTTATGATGATTTTGATTAGTCGACAGTCAAATTAATACACGTTCGTGAGAAATTGAATGGAATGAAATGACAATGATAAAAATGATTTTATACACATCTGCAAATGCCAAGAGTGAAAAATGAAATGAACTCTGGTGACATGAAGAATTAAAAGTTTTTCGAAAAGAAATAGTAGTATTTTAATTAAGTCGAAGAAAGGAAAAGAAAAGAAAATTGAAATGTTTTCATATACATCTGCAAATGCTAAGAATAAAAACTCAAATGAAATTGAATTAAACAAATTTCCGGAAGTTTTTTTTTTTAATTATATTTTGTGAATAAACTGTAGAAAAGTTAAGTAGAAGAAAATAAAGAAAAATTTGCAAAATTTTGAATTTCTTAGAACTTAATTATATTCCTGAGTTTTATTTAAAATTAGAACAATAAAAGAAAATATGCAAGAAACTCTGAGTGATTATATAAAAAAAAATGTCAGTTTATACACGTAAAAATAAGACGTTTTCGTCATACACTTTCGTTTAAAAGAAGGTAAAGTAAAAGAAAATAAAACAAAGTAGTGTTGAATGTAATCAAATAAAATTAGATAAAAACAATTGAAATGTTTCCATATGCATTTGCAAATGTTAAGAATAAAAACTCAAATGAAATTGAATTAAACAAATTTCCAGAAGTTAAAAAAAAATATTATATGAATAAACTGTAGAAAAGTTAAGTGGAAGAAAATAAAGGAAAATTCGCAAAAGTTTGAATTTTCTAGAATTTAATTATATTTTTTAGTTTTATTCAAAATTTTAGCAATAAAAGAATATAAGTAAGAAATGAACGTCATATGTATCTAAGTTTATATTATATTTTCATGTAAATCAACTTTCTAATTACTTATAATCTTCGAAAAACAATAATGATGTTCATGAAAGAGATAAGAATATTTTAAAAGCAAGAAAAATGATTGAAATAATTTAAATGATTGAATTGATGCGAATGATTAAAATGTCTCCATATAATCTGCAAATGGTAAGAATAAAAACTGAAATGAATTTGAATTATACTAATTTCCGGAAGTTTTTTGAAAAAATTATATTATGTGAATAAACTGTAAAAAAGTTAATGAAAGGAAAATATAGAAAAAATTGAAAAAGTTTTAATTTTATAGAACTTAATTATATTTTTGAGATCTGTTCAAAATTTTAGCAATAAAAGAAAATAAGCAAGAAATGAACGTCATATTTATCTAAGTTTATATTACATCTTTATGTAAATCAATTTTCAAATTACTTAAAATCTTCTTTAAAAAACAAGATATTTATAAAAGAGATTAGAATATTTAAATATAGAAAGAAAGTTTAAAAAAACAAAAAAAATTGTTGGATTTTATAGTTTTTGAGGTTTTGAATTTTTGATGTTATTTAATGGGAATGTTATCGATTTGAAAGTTCTGTACCCCAATTTTTTTTATACACAATGCGATGTAAAAAGACATAAATATACATATTTAATACATATTTATACTTTTTTCAGAATTCCATATTTCTATATTTTTATATTCAATTTTCATGTCTACTTTTTCATGTTTTCTATTATTTTATATCCACTTTTAAACAGGGTGTACCAAATCCTCATAGACAAATTGAAAAAATTGCAGTTTCTTTGCAAAAATTATCGATTTTTTTCTCTTGTAATTTTTCATAAAACTCAAAATCAAAAAAGTTATTCAAGTTAAGTGGCGATAAAAATCACCGACCAAAATTTACCAAAATTTTCTCAATATTTTTCTGAGTCTACAAGTAATTTCCCACTTTTTACAGAACTCAAAACCAAAAAAAATATTCCAGTTGAAGGTTCTTACCAATCAGATTCCTTAATTTAAAACTATAATTTTGCTTTTATTTTGATTTATTTTTGATTTTAACTTGTTGATATTCATGAGAAACCATAATTTTACACCAACGCACAAACCGTCTTCTTACATAAAAGAATGATAAGGCAGCTCATTTTCCTCTTCAAAAACTTGATCCTCGTGCCTCTGTAAGATGCAGCGCAACAAGCACGAGCCACCACCTTGGGCGGTAAAATAAAGAATACATCCCTTGTCCCGGTAGCGCTATTTCGTGACAGCTGCGCAATTTTTACGGGAAAAGAGCACAGGCGGCAAACGAGATTCTGATGTAGAAGAGAAGATTCTGTATCGTCGCGCATTTGAGATTAATTCTGCAGAAAAAAAACCTGGTGACTTTGTGATTACGAGTGAGGACAGGCGCGAGTAAGCCGGCACAGTTTCATCAAATAAGCAGCTTTACTTTCGCCCGGATTGACGTTTGGAGAAATAACTCATTTGCGTATGAGGAGCACGAAATCTCGAGCTCAAAGGCGCGGGAAGTCTTTAATCTCGACAATCGCCGGCGAAAACGGCTGCGTCCTTTCGCGATCATTATTATGTTTGTCGCGCGAGTCAATTTCCGTTTGCCGTTCCCGGGGCAGCGTTTGCCCCCGAAAGTGGTACACGCTTTGAGAGACTCGTTCGACCGTTAAATTCTGCAGCTTGAGTTACGTTCTCTGACTCAGGGTTATGAAGTGACGAGTTGGGTCGATTTCTTTTGGCCCGTCGAGTCTTAATTGGGCGGAATCACGCACGGGAAAACGCTTCTCTGATTTCAAAAGGATTACTGCCAAGAAGAATCTTGTGTCTGGAAATGATCCTTTTGTTTTTTCAAGTGCTAGTTGAGTGTTGGAACTTAAAAAGTATCGAGTTTTCGGAGTTTCAATGAAACAAGGGTTGTGAAAGCGGTAAATAACACTAGTTTACAAATTTTTCGTGAGTTGTGACTTCCTTTCAGAAATGGCTATTTTCGTATCAAGGGCGTGAAGTGGAAATTTTTCGTTGACGATCAACGGAGAGAGAGAAAGCAATACGAGACCAGACCGAGTAAATTCGCCCCCCGGATAAGGCGAAAATTAGTTCAAAAAAAAAAAAGAAATAAATGAACAATAAACAAAAATTAGTTCACGAAAAAAGAATAATGAATTAATAAGAATAAATAATAATTAATAATATAATTATAAAATATAATACAAAAATATAATATATAATGTGATATAATATAATTATAAAATATTAGATAAACTAATATAAAATAATGAAGAAGTAATAAATGCAATAAAGAATTAATAATAGTAAATAAATAATACATTATTTAATTAATTAATTAATTAATTATTAAATAAATAAAAGAATATAACAATAATAATAAATTGATATGACAATATTCATAATAACATTATCAATAATAAATAATTATGAAATTATTCATAATAATAAATTTTTTAACTAATAAATAATAAACCAGTCAGTAACAAACGAATAATTACATAATAAATCAATAATAATCATAAATTAATATAAAATAAAATATTTAATAAATAATATAAAATAAATAATGAATAAATTAATTATTCAGTTACTAAAAGAATATGATAATAATAAATTAATATATAATAATAAAATAATTTATAATAACAATACACTTATCAATCAATAAATAATATATTAATTAATTATAAAACAATCAATAACAAATAAATAAATAAATAATAAATCAAATAAAAATAATAAACTGTCTTGGTAAATTTAATTTTAGAAGTTTAATTAACAAATATATTGTATCAAATATTATTTTATCAAATAAATATGATAAAATATAATACAATATGAAAATATCAATTAATAACATGTAATATAAATTATTTACTTATGATTATTTACATTATAAATGTATTTCTTATAATTATTTTACAGTATAAGTAACTTATAATTATAATTATTTATATTATGAAATATAATATAAAATAAAATATAAAAATAAAATAATAATAATAAAATAATAAATATAAATTAAGTACAATAAATGTTGTGTATATAATAAATGTGATTTTTTTTTTTACTGAGATCGCTTCTTTAATATTTTTAATAATTTTACGATCTCGCAAAACTTTCTCGAGCGCCGGAATCATGAAAATAAACATCCAAGAACGCGCCAAAGCGGTCGTAAAGGCGTGCGTTAAGTAGAAGACCGTGCGTAAGTAGAAGGCCGTACGTAAAGTGGAACTTTTCGTTCGTGTTCTTGAAGCAGTTGCGAAAAACGCAACTTCACGTACACAAAACACTACCGAAAAGGCTCATTTTTCATGTTCCAGTGACAAAAAAGAGTTTTTCAGAGTAATTTTAAGTCGTTGAACACGAAAATAACATTCGTTTATTTTTCCAAAGAGGTGTTATCGAAATATTTTCGAAATGCATGTTTTTCTTAGTTTTTTCCAGAAATATTAAGAACTATTGACTTTATTAACATGAAATATGTATAATTGGAAAGGTATACTTCTTAGCTTTACGGTGATATACTGCTTTTATCGATCGAATTAGTAGTTTTTAAGTTACAGCTATTGAAAATCTTAAAAAAGTGCGTTTCAAAAAACTACTTATCCTGAAAAACGGACTTTTTTTACATTTTAAGTAGCTGTAACTTCAAAACTAGTAATTCGATCGATAAAAACAATATAAGACCGTAAAGCTAAGAAGTATACCTTTCCAATGATATAAATTTTATAGTAATTGATTAAATTATTATTGATATTTCTGGCAATAAATAAGAAAAACAAGTTTTTTGCAAGTAATTCGATAACGCTTCTTTAGAAAAATGAATGATTGATATTTTCATACTCAGCGACCCCAAATTAGTGTAGAAAACACTTTTTGGCAAAGTCGATTTTTCATGTAAATTAATGTAATATATTTCTGAAAATGTGTAAAAATATATTTAAATAAATAATACATAAGGAACAAATATTTTAAAAAATATTAAAAAATATATTTCTGTTAGCGAAATATATGATTGGAACTTTATAATTATTTTATATTTGGAATTTTAAATAGGTAGATGTGAAGGGAAAATTGAAATGAAAGTAATTTTTATGAGTGAATTGAAACCTAGGAAATGAGGTTACGAGAAGGGGTATTCATTATGATTTTTTTTTTCAAAATACACCGAAGAATGGTTTTTCATGTTTTCATTACATCAAAAATTCTTTAACAGTTTGAAGATTTACAGAAAAATTAAACTAGTTGTACAAGTTTTTCTGAAATTATAAATGTAATACAAATTT
This sequence comes from Platygaster orseoliae, assembly GCA_030522825.1. Classification (NCBI taxonomy): domain Eukaryota; kingdom Metazoa; phylum Arthropoda; class Insecta; order Hymenoptera; family Platygastridae; genus Platygaster; species Platygaster orseoliae. Next base: position 20,891 of record JAPYZL010084214.1, read on the forward strand.
GTAATATACTTCGAACTGAAAATTTTTTTTTAAGATAAACGTACTTAAAATTTTATCAATTTATTATGAATAATTTTAAGGAAATCGTAAAACATTTTTAATTTATTTCTGGCGATGCTCGAAAATAAACTCTGAAAATAAAATAAAATCTGTTTTTTTTTGTATTTCAAACTAAAATTCTTCAAAATTGATATAGATTCCTGTTGGAAAACTCTGCGACTCTGAATTTTTTTTTCTTTACTTTAAACTTTTTGAATTTGATATACATTTAATTATTATGTATTTTTCGAAATACTCATAAGAATGTTTTTTTTTTCATTTTTTATTAAAATCTGAAACTCTTAGAATGTGGAAATTTATGGAAAAATTTATCTGGATGATTTTTTCTGAAATTATAAATGAAATGAACTACTTGTATTATGTTTCATATTAAAATTTTTTTAAGGAAATCGGGAAAATTCTTCAATTTCTGGCGATGATTGAAAACAAACTACGTTAAACTAATCATAATCTTTTTTTCAACTATATCTAGTAATGTTTTTTCAAGTTTGGTAGTAAAAATCTGTTTTTTTTTTGTATTTCAACCTGAAATTCTTCAAAATTGATTTAAATTCGAGTTAGAAAATTCTGCGACTATGAATTTTATTTTCTTTATTTTAAACGTTTGAAATTTGATATACAATAGATTATCATGTTTTTTCGAAAAAGTCATGAGAATGTTTTTCCATTTTTTAATAAAATCTGAAATTCTTAGAATGTGGAAATTTACGGGAAAACTTAATCTGTATGAGTTTATCTGAAATTATTAAATATAATGAAAAACTTGCATTATGTTTCACATTAAAATTTTTTTTCAATTGTAGAAGTATATAAAATTCCACCAATTGTCAATAGTTTTTAGGAAATTAGAAAAATTTCTAGAATTTCAGGACATGCTGAAAAATAAATTAATATGTTCGTATGCATAGAAACATTTTTTCAAATTTCGTAGTAGAAATCTAAGAAACTTAGAGTGTATTCAAAAATGTAAAAATTCATAATCAGTTAAACAAATTAATATAACACTTTGAAAATTATAAATAGTTTGTATTATGGCTGGCATTCATGAAAATTTTGAAATATCGAAAATCATTCGATATAATAATAATTGTCTATAAATTTATCAAATTCCTAGAACTTGTTAAAACTCATAAAATGTTGCTCTTGAAAATTTGTAAGATTGTCAAAAATTTTATCGTATTAAAAAAATATTTCAAAATTTCTACAACGTCTTTGATTTTATAGATTGTGTTAAATATCATCTATTATCAATTTGTACATGATAACACTTTTTCATTATTTAAATAAATTAAGGAAGTTAGAAAAGTATTAATAGTTAAGAAAAATCTGTACGAGTTATACACATTCTTAAGCAATATGTTTTATGCTTACAAACTTAACAATTATAAAGAAGTAAAAAAAATTTATAACTATAATATTCAAAAAGAAACAGTGATGACGAAAAATTATCAACAAAAAAGTATTGCCAAATAAATGCACATAAATTCCAACGATATGAAAAATGATTTGCAATGAAAATTTCATTGACGTAAATTTTTTACCACTTTTCCATCTAAAACTCATTGATATTCCATTCATTGAAGTATCGATTGAATTAGTTAAATATTTACCAAACTATTGAATCACACAAACACCTCTCTCAAGGTATTCACATCCCGAGCAAATTTACTCCCATTTAGAATCCCCAAATAGAAAACCTCCAATTCGATTACTTTTCATTCGCTTCGAAAATACATGTGGCGATTTCCGTTCAATTTTTTCAGTATACCTAATACACGGGATATCATTAAACATGAATAATCATAAAATAAATGTCTGAATTAAAAAGGTAAAATGGCTAATTAGTACTAGATTACATTTCCTCCATAATGTCCAACGAGTGACAACATTAAAATCATGAAGTTCATTATTGCATTTCACACATCAAATCATTTGCTGTCGAATTACTTTTATAATAAATTCCTCGTTCATTCAATCAACGTTTCCTGCTATTCAAAGAATAAAAAGTAAACAATTTTCACTGGAAGGAAACTTTTTTCTGTAAATATGTCGCGCCCAATTACTTCATTTCTGAAAACAAAATAAAAAACTCAGTCGTTTCAGCGGAAAATAAAGTTCTCGAGTTCTGGAATTACGTAAACTTGTGCCATTGAAGAAAAAAATGATGTCCAAATTGGATTCTACGTGACCTCTTTTACCAGCGCTCTTTCATATCTCACACTCGAAAAAAGATTTTGTAAACCCAACAAAATGGCAGTGTTAGAAACTTTTCGAGTTCATTCTGCTCACGAGCAAATGTAGTAACAATTCACATTAAAATACGGTCGTTGCAACAAAATTCGTTGACCTCACGAAACATTGACCGTGAGAACAATTGATGCGTTAGAGCATCAATAAATAAATGATGAAATAACATGATAAGGTGATTTGATTTTCGATGCAGCTATTCCAATCACTTTCGGTCCAATTCCTATTAATCATTCGAGCTCCTCTTATAAATCAATCTTTCAGAAGAAGTAAAAACGCTCTAGCAGTTATACGTTACTGGAAAAAACTTGTCAAAACTTTTTCAACTCGTTTGAAAGTTACTAAGTACGTTCTTGATCCGATGAAAAATATATCTTGGCCAAGTTAAAGTTACTTTTTCAAGTGCTGTAAATGCCATTTGAGTGTATAAAGGTTAAGGTGCATATATTCTGGAAAAAGGCAGAAAATTTTTAATATGATGTATTTAAGTTTGTGCGTTTTTTAAAAACCGTGCAAGACGTATATTGTCGGAAAAAAAAGGTAGAATTATTCATATTCAATTTGGTAATCCCAATGTGTACTTATAAATGGAGAAATATTCAATCACAAAACTATTATTTTTCATTCATAAAAATTATAATAATTACGAAAATATTCTTTAGTTTTATGAAATAAAATTGTATTTTTTTTTATACAGCACATCGATATACATACATGTGGGAATAAATCAATACACTAGTTTACACATTTTTCGTTAATTGCGACTTCCTTTCAGAAAAAGAGTTTTTCCGAGTAATTTGAGATCACTGAAAACGAAAATATCAATCATTGATTTTTCCAAAGTAGCGTCATTGAAATATTTGTAGAATACATGTTTTTCACAGTTTTTGCCAGAATTATCAAGAACTATTGTCTTAATTCACATGAAATATGTATTATTCGAAAGGTATACTTCATAGCTTTACGATGATATACTGCTTTTATCCATCGAAAATGTAGTTTTTAAGTTACAGCTACTGAAAATTAAAAAAATTAACGCATTTCAAAAAACTACTTATCCTAAAAAACACACTTTTTTAACATTTTCAGTAGCTGTAACTTAAAAACTACTAATTCGATCGATAAAAGCAGTATATCACCGTAAAGCTAAGAAGTTAAATTTTCTAATGATATATATTTTATGTTATTTGAATTGATTATTTTTGATATTTTGGGCGATAAATGAGAAAAACAAGTTTTTTTCAAATATTTCTATAACGCTTTTTTGGAAAAATCAATAATTGATATTTTCGTACTCAGACACCCCAAATTAATCTAGAAATCACTTTTTTTCCGAAGTAGATTTTTCATGTAAACTAGTGTTATATACGTAAAATGCAAAAATAAAAATAAGTAACATTCTAAACTAAAATCAAAAAAATTGTTGTCATTAATTTTTTAATTGTACATACATGACTGTTTATTTATTATTATAAAACATCAATGAATTTTTAGGTGGGAGGCTACAATGTCTAAACCGTAATGACCAAAGATTTTTATGTCAATTTAATTTAATTTCGAAGTTTTCTTATTATTTTAGTCTAACTTTAATCTTTGAATAGTTTGTATGATGTTCGAAAATTTAAAAAATTTTTAAAAATTAAAAAAACTGTAGAAGTTTTCTAAATAGTGGATAATTATATAAGTAATTAGAATAATTACAGAGATTGTTCATAAATTTTGTATATTGTGATCATCGTCATATTTTTCGGAGAAGTGTATTTTTTTTCAATTTCAAAAACTTAAAAGTATTGAAAAATTACGATAAATCATCACATTTAGTAATAGAAATTTTAATGAATTTTTTTTCGATTATTATTGTGAAAATTGAAAGATAAAGAATAAACATTGATATAATTCTCCAGATTGTCGTAAATTGCATGAAATGCAATTAATTTGTTGAATTTCAGATCATGTTAATAAATTTTGTATATTGTGATCATTATAATATTTTTTGAAAAAGTGTATGGATATTTTTTTCATTTTATGCAAAAATTTGAAAAACTTGAAAGTAATGAAAAATTACAAAAAATTGTCAAAAGTAATAGAAATTTTAATAAATTTTTTTCGATAATTATTGTTAAAATATAAAGAAAAAGAAGAAACATTGAGATAATTCTCTAGATTGTCGTGAATTCTATGAAATTCAATTAATTTGTTGAATTCGAGATAATGTTAATAAATTTTGTACATCGTGAAAATGTTTAAATTCCGGAAAATTACAGATATCGTGTAATATACTCCATTTTTGAAAATCAAAAAATCTTTCACCATATGTATACAGTCCAAAATTTTAAAAATATTCGAGAATAAAATATAACTTTGAGAAAGGTTATTTGTTATAAATTTTCATGGTTTGGCTAAATTAGAAATTGATCATTGATTGATTTTTGCGTATTTTATTTTGATATCATTATAAAGCTTTCGAAAAAATATATAATTGTAAACATCGAATTAGAATTCGGAGTTTTAATAAATTCTCAAAAATTTCGAAAATTGTTAAAAATTCCGATAATTTTCCAGAACTAATATTTGTAAAGTTTTATTTTATTTAAATTTTTTTACATTCATTAAAAAAATTTTCCTCAAGTCTTGCATTTCACATTTTTTTTTATTTCTTGCTTATACTATTGTAAATATTTTATTCACAAACATATATCAAACATGTTATACGTTAACAAAATTTCCCAAAATTGGTGAAATTTGGTTTTATAATATTTTTTGGACATCGTATAATTTATTGAACATAAAGACTTCTTACTAAAAGTTTTACTAAAAATTCATAGTAAATTCTTACCAAATTTCTAAGTACGAAATTTCATAAAATTTTAACGATTGAATCTTCAGTGAAATTTTTTCTTTTTTTCTCGTCTAATTTTAATCATTTCATTTTTTTTCTTTACAAACATATATCAAACATGTTATGCGTTAACAATATTTCCCAAAATCGGTAAAATTTGGTTTTTTAATATTTTTTGGACCTCGTGTAATTTATTGAACAGAAAGACTTCATTATTACTAAAAGTTTTAGTGAAAATTCTTATTAAATTCTTGCCAAATTACTAAGTACGAAATAAAATCAAATTTGAACGGTTAAATCTTCAGTGGAAAACGTTTCTTTTTTTCTTGTCTAATTTTTTTTTCATTTCGTTTTATTTTATCCGTATAACACTTTTTTATCTCTATTAAACATAAAAAAATATTCCATCATATATTTATTATTTTCCATTTATAATAATTACAAAAAAAAACTAAAATAATCTTCAAATTCTGAATTGAAATGAAATTTTTTTATACAGGGTGATCCAAACTAAGTTGAACCCCCGAAAAACGTAGATTCCTTATGAAAAATTAAAAATTGAAAAAATTTTAATAATAAATGCCCTCTATCGACAAGTGGGGGTCAAATTCACGGACCAAACTTTTTCCAAATTTTTTTTTACATTTTTCTGAGTAAAAAAGTTCTTTGCCATTTTTTACAAAACTCAAAATCAAAAAAGATATTCGAGTTTGAAATCTGAGAAATCTGATTGGTTGAAACTTTTAACTTGAATACCTTTTTTGATTTTGAGTTTTGAAAAAAGTGGCAAAGGACTTTCTTACTCAGAAAAATGTAAAGAAAATTTCGAAAAAGTTTGGTCCGTGAATTTGACCCCCACTTGTCAATAAAGGGCATTTATTATTGAAATTTTTCGCTTAAATAACTTTTTAAATTTTGATTTTTTTGAAAAATGGCAAAGGAAAAAAAGTCATAGATTTTCACAAGGAATCTTCGTTTTTCGGGTGTTGAACTTAGTTTGGATCACCTTGTATAAAACATCAATATACATGTAGGAATAAATCAATCATCAACATCAAATACAAAAATACAAAAAATTAACATCCTCCACTGAAACCTAGAATTTTTCAATATCAATTTTTCAATTTTACATACACGACGGTTTATTTTCCTACCGCAAACATCAACAAATCTTCAATACCTTTCCATAAATCAACTGCGAAGTAACTTACTAACATTCACTGGTATTTACCAGTAAAAACTTTTCCTAATACACCCCATCCCTCCTAAAACACGAAAACCCCGCTAAAAGTCACCCCCTGGAAAATCAATGACCCCCTTGAAAAAAAGCTAAACTCCCTCACTCGGGAAAAATCCTTCATACCCCCCGCCTACAAAAATCCTCAACATATTCGTTACCCACGGCCCCCTGATTGCGGGAACCAAGTGGCCCGTGAAAGAGGGTCCATAATCCGAAAAATTGGTCCAGGACCTGCGTGCGGGAGGCAAAGTCGGCAGGAAGCGACGGGGTCGAAATCCTTCTCCCCCAAGGGCAGGTTGCTCGGGGGTGGGAAATCGCGGAGGGGGTGGGGTTGGACTTGCGCAAGAGCCGGCTCTGGGCTAGCCGTGCGGGAGCCCCGCTTTAAGGGCAGTCGACGTTCCTTCGCCGCGCTATAACGAAATTATTTCCCGAGTTCGGCTTCTGCCTTCCGAGTGAAATAGTCCTCCTCCGGGGGTGGCCGGGTGGCGGCGGTGGCGGCGGTTCCGGGGACAGAGCGAGAAGGAGCGTCCTGGCGGTCGACGCTGTCCAGCGCACACACCAGGTACCCCCTCATTAATATTCAAGAAGTCGTGCCGGGTTCCCCCGAGGATCACGAGTCCTCAGGAAACGTCGGGGAGGAGGGGGTTGGGGGGGGGAGGAGGCCTGAGACGCGTCGTGAGTTTCCGGTATCGATTAACGGGTCCCCGGAATTTTTGGGCATGATTGGAAGCGAATTCCAGGAATTTGATTCCATTCGTGACTTGGAACGAGGAGAGGAGGCTAGAGGAAGAAGAATTTTTCTCTCGTTCCAGGTAACGCTGTGGAGATGGAGGTTTTTGGTTTTTCGGGGAGAAACAAAGAGATTTCAGGGAGTCTTTTGTTGTCCTGGGTTTGTACGCGCGGGTGGGAAATTGCGATCCTGCGGGGTCGATGATGTGCTCGCGCGTAACCCCGGGTCAATCGGGCTGTTCGGGGAGGAAGAAAGTTCCGGGCTTGTTTGGGTCTTCTGGGGTGTAATTTGATGGGAAAAATTGGTCTGTGTGGGAAGGCTGAGGCGTGAGAGATGAAAGAACTGGGTGCAACTTTTTTTGGACAGCATTTCCCACAGTTAAAAAAATTTTTTTACTTTCTTTGTTAAGGTCTTTATCATAGAATGGAATTGGACAACTTTATGATTATGAGAAACGTAACCATAATGTCGTTCTGCATCAATTTGTGATATTTCTGAAAAATTGTAGTCACTAGAATATTGAAAAATTTTACGTAAACAATGCAGAGTTTAGTACTTTACCAATAATTATTCTATTTATTTGATGGTGTCTTAGGAATAAGTTTTTGTTTTGATAAAATCTCAGCAATAATCATTAAGGTTACTTTCTCTAATACACACTTTTAAATATTCTTTGGGGGGGGGGGGGGGTAAAGGATAACTTGAAACAAAAAACACTTTTTTCGCTGATTTTTTACGGAGATACAGCTCAAGCAAATTCATTCAAACTTTTTTGAAATTGTAGAGCATCATCTAGAGAATATTTTGTTAAATTTTTGTAGTTAAATATTGAAAAATAAGCTGGTGACAGAGCGTTTCCCAAAACGTCTTTTTAAAAACAGAGTAAGAGTTGATTCTCCTCCCTCAATCGTTAGAAAGTCATTATTTTCGTTTTTCAACAATTTGTGGTCTATTGAAGCAAAAAACGCGATTTAAGTAAAAAACCACTTAAATACAAAACTATAAAAAAATCAATAATGTAGGGGAGAGGCATTTTATACCAAGAAAGTATGTTCCAAGTTTGAAAAGAACCGGTCGAATAGATTTTGCAGAATCGTGTTCACAGACTCAAAAAATTGGTTTTCAGAACAACGCGTGAATAGTTTGTTTATTTCTCAAAAAATTTGAAAAAAAAAATTGTTTTGTGACTTACATTGATTCATCAATTGATTTGCAATTGTGACACAACTCTTCGAAACGTTAAACTTCAAGAAAACGTAAAAAAAGAAAATCGATTTTCTGAATCTGCTTATCCCTTACACCCCCCCCCCCCTTAAGTTTCCGACTATAAGTTTTTGTTACTTTTCAGTCTTCAAGTATTAGGTAACAATCCAATAAATAATTTTTGAGAAACAGTATCATTACAGAATATTTGACAAAAATAAATGGAAAGAAAAAATATAATTTTATCCATATGACTTTTTAACTA
>JAPYZL010084257.1:0-11340 GCA_030522825.1 Platygaster orseoliae
GATGCATTTCAAGCAAAACAACGGCTCAAATAAGTAGCTTCTTTGACTGAAAAAAATATTTATTTGCTCGTATTCAAATATGAGATTTATTAACTATTAACGAATCTTATTTGATGAGAATAAACATTTTTCTCAGTGTACAAGTATTAAAATCATGTAGAGAATATTGTTTTCTAAAAAATGTAAATAATTATGTAAGATCTAAAAACTTGAAGTTCTAGACTATCGAATTCTGAAAAAAGGTATAGAAAAAAGTATAGAAAAACTTTAATTCTATGAAAATACTGTAAAAGGCTATGAAATCTTATGACCACCTTCAAAGGTACAAAAATATAAAACAACTTGTCAAATATTTGAAATCTACGTAGAACTAATTTTTTCAGACATTTTCGAAAATACTGGGAGTCTATTGAAATTAGAATTTTAGAGCATGAAATTCTAGAGTCTATATAGCAATTTAAAAATTAATTAGAAATCTATGAAAATACTTAAAACTCAAAATCGTTGTAAATTTCGATGCTTTATTATTGAATCCTAGAAATTTGAAGAGTAAATCATAGAAAGACAAAAAATCTTTAAAAATACCATAAAATACGACAAAATTGTATAAATTACATAGAATATACGAGAATTTCAGCAATTTCTGAAATACTTGAGAAATATATTTCTTCTGAGATTTTACAATTTTTAATCTTTAATGGTCTGGTTTCGGTAATGAGATTTTTCAATTTAACGGATTTCGGAGTTTCTAAGTTAGATAAATTTTGGAGTCCAGAGTCTAACATTTTTTATATGTACGTATTCGGTAAAATGAAACTCAATTTTCGTGATTCGAATTTTTTGTTTTTCTAATACTTTAGGTATTTTTCATATTTCCTTATTATTTATAAAACTTGAAGCGTTTTTTATATTATAAATTTCTATATAAATAGCTTTCTGAAATTGGATACTCTAGGAATCAAAGTATTCTAAAAATTTTTAATATCTTATAGCTTTTGAAAAAAGTAATATACTGACATGTTTTTTTAAAAAACCTCTTCTGAAAATAATTTCTGCCCTCGCCCTTCGTCTTATGTATTTGCACGAAAACACAATTCAAAAAAAAAAAAATGTTTTTCATTATTGGCTGAACAACAAAATGATGATAGAGTGACTAAATAAATTTTAGTATCGGTTTTTCACAGAGAAAAAAATCTTTTCAGATGCTTCAACTGCATATTTTCAATTAAGAGAAGCAAAAGTTCACTTTACGGAAATTTACGTTTGCTCCAACTGAAAAATTCCGTTAACGCTATATCTGCTACTGGAAAATTCGATCAACCTAATTAAAAAATATTTTGAAATTTCGCAACTGAAAATTTCCGTTATCATAAGTAAAATTTTAAATGTCATCAACAGAAAATTTATTCACTCAACAGCACCAAATTTTTTGCTGTAGAAGCAACTGAAAATTCGATCACTACAACTGAAGTTTTCAATAATGCTTATTGCAACTAAAATTTAGTTAGATCTAATGTAACCAAAAAATTTTTTTCTCAGTGAATTATTTTGTTTATTACATATGTTACTTTAATTGAAAAGAAATGTCGTTTTTGATTATTGTGTAACTAATCGCGACTCACCAGTGTGAATCCTAACGTGTCCCTTAAGTTGGCCATTATTGCTGAAAGCGACGTTGCAATGCTCGCAGCGAAATTTTTTTGGCCGCAACTTTTTCATCTGTTTGGCTGCGAAATCCTGGCGATGAATCAGCTTGACGGCTTCTTCCACGGTAGTGTAACCTCCGTGGGCAAGTGCCATTAAGCTCTCACTCCCGAATCCGGAATTATTGTAACAAAATTGGGGTGGCATCAAGCAGCTCGGGAAGTCCGAGAAATACGCGTTTTTTGCTGTCGAGACCGGACTGAAGGCCGAAGGACCGAGCGAGTTTTCCGGAAAAGCTCGGCCTTGCTTTTCCCTTTTAGTATTCGATTTTTTTTCTTTTTCATCGATGTGGGTTTGGTTCACTAGCTCTTTCAGAAGATCCAAATGACGATTTTCTGCGGATTGGTTTTAAAAATTTCGATATGAATCGATGTTTTGTTGTTTATGTGATTTTTGGAAATTTGGAGAAGAAAAAAGGAAAATGTTTGCAGAATTATTGGGAGAAAGTGGGAAAACTGAGAGGAAATTGAAATTTTACATAATAAATGATTCATTTGATGTTGATGAAGGGAGTATTTTTTTATTGTAAATTAAGTTGTTAAAAACGCGCTGAAATTTCGTATCAAAATTTCTGGGAAATCGAACGATTTAATGAAATGACAAAAAATTTTAATGTGAATCAATATTGAGATTTTTTTTTATATCATTGTTGAAAATCCTGACATAAAAAAAAAGAAAATTTTATCAGTGCTCTTGGCAATAACCAGGAAAAGTGAAGACAAATTGAAAAATATAAAATTTAACATTTAAATTAATTTATTCGATTTTTCTGGAAAAACTTTGTTTACCATAGGAATTTATTTATTAATACATAATTACCAACTTTTTTTTTAATTTGAAAAATTTCACAAAGCTTCGATATATTCGAAATTTTTAGAAAATATATGAAATTAATCAAATTATTGAAAATTTGGTGATAGATCGATTTTGTGGTTTTGTTTATATCATCGTTTGAAATTTGAAGAATAAAAAAATTAATATGCTTGCAGAACTCCTTAGAGAAAGTGGAAAAACTTGAAATTTTCCATTGTAATTATTAAAAATAATTTTTCTGGAAAAACTAAAAACTTAACTAGAGGAATTCTTGGACGTCAACGTGGAAAACTACTTTTTTTCGAAATTTGTAAAATCTCACAAAACTCCAACATCTTTAATATTTTTGCCAATTTTTATAAATATTACAAAATGATTGACTATTCCGAGATAAATTTATATCGTTACTTTGTTTATATTAATTGTCGAAAACTCGAATAAAAAAAACGGTTGCAGTGATCTTGAAAAAAAATTTGGAAAACTAAAGGAAAATTCAGAAACTTGAAATTTCAACACTATAATTGATTTATTCAATTGTATTGAAAAAATTAGAACGTTTTTCATGAATTTGTTTATAAAAAACGTAGTGAAATTCTTGTTAAGAAATTAGAAAATCGGTTCAGTTCATAAGCTTTTTCAGGAAATCCGCGGAATGGCAATTTTCTGCAAGTTAATGTTAAAAAATATGATTGTTTTATTCATATTTTTAATTCGAAAAAAATTAATTAATTAAATAATTTTCTTTATGATTTTGTTAAAAACACGACATTCTACGTTGTTATCGAATAATTGCCTGAAAAAAAAGAATGTTCACGAATTTATTGATAAAAAACGCAATGAACTTTACTTAGCTTGAGAATTTTTAGAATTTCCAAAAATTGAATAAATTGAAATATGAGTTTCGTTCACTCGTTCTATTCAGCAGATACAATTTTTGATTTTCTGAAAGCAAATCCAAAAATTTCGAAATTTAGAAATTTTTCGGTTTTTTAAACATCGTTGAGACCTCAATGAAAAAAAAGTAGTTAATTTTTGTAGAGTAGAAAAGTTTAAATTCAACGCCATCATTGAATAAGTGGACGTAAAAATTAGAATTCCTAATGTGAGTTTATTTATTAAAAACGTAATTAACTTTCTATCAGCAATTTCAATTTTTAAAAACTTTAAATACTCATTATAGTTAATTTAATTACATAGAAACATTAAAATAATTAGAAATTCAATAAAATTATAAAAAATTTAATAAACTTGTTTGCTTTGGAAATTTGCAGAATCTTACAAAAATTGAAAATCTCCGAAATATTTACGAATAAATAAATTCGATTAAATGTTACTTTCATTTACTATCTCTCTCAACAAATCCAAATATTGATTTTCTGCAGATGAACTTCAAAAATTATGATAAACATTGTCATTTTTTCCTAAATTGTCTTTTAAAACCCAAAGAAACAATATCCAGAATTTGTCAAAGATAATATTGGAATTAAAACTCAAGCTTTATTTTGTTGCACCTTAAAATAAGATATACTTTTTAGAGTGAAACTTTGCTGTTAGTAAAAATTTTCCTTCAACTCCAAAATTCAAAAACCTCCAAAAATAATCATCGAGGTTGTTAAAAATGTGCACGGAAAACAAACAAAAAAATTGCATAAACAGGCAGAAAAATATTCGTGTAAAATCACAAAAGATAAAAAACATGCATTAAAATTATAAATCACAAAATTAAATTACATACTTGAAATAAATGATCATTAATAACAATGTCGAATTCAAAGTATCAGTTACAGCAAATTATAATATGTGGTTTCAAATTTTCAAACATTATCAAATAAAAAGCAGTGTCTTTTCTCTACAAAATTTTTTATCTATCATGTTTTAACGAAATGTACAAAATCTTCGTGATTCCTAACAAAATGCAATATTAACTTCAACTATTGTTCCAAAAAAAGGATAAAATATCCATGCACATGAAAAAAAGGCCGAAACACGCATAATATGCAAAAAATGCATGTCCTTATTTTCATCAACTCTACTAATCATTTTTCTCTCAGACGAAAATTCGCACTCACCGAAATTCCCCGCTTTTTCCCTCAGCTCGTTGTCCTCCTCGGAGGTCTCCCCCGAGGAAGAGGAAAAACACTCCTCGTCCTCCCGTCTCCCCGCCGGCGCCCCTTGGGCGCAATTCCAGGGCCGGAAAAACCGGGCGCCGTTTGTATTATCCTTGTCGCGCATGATCGCCATGAGTTTTCGCGGAAAAATTACAGGAAAATCGCAATTGTTGCTCTTGCAATTCGTCAACATTTATCAAATTTGGCACATAAACACTTTGTACTTTACGAGGACGCGCAATACCCGGGGTATAAAGACACACTGCTCGGGTGGCGCGTTTCGGCGGGGTTTTTATAGAGTTTTCGAGGGGGGTGTGCTTTTTGTCCCTCGCTGCGCTCCTCCCCTTGGCCCCTTCAAAGGCTTTTGGATTTTTGGGGCGTTTGCGGGAAGGCCAAGCCAGCCACTCGACAGGGGCTAAGTGGGTTTGCTCGTTCGTGGGGGCAATTCGGGGGGATCTTTTGGAGGTTTTTTTCCCTTTTTTCGTGGCTATTGAAGGGTGAAGAAGGGACCAGAAGGGGAAGGGAGGGACCTGTTGTTGAAATGGTTTGTATAGGGGTTGAGGGGGAAAGGGGTTGGAAGAGTTGTGTTGTTGAAAGGGAATTTTTCGGATGTTTTGGAGGGGGTAATATAGAATTTTTGCACTGGGAAAAACATATAGTAATTATTTCAAAACTGCATTGTACTGTGAAATTAGTCTGAAATGAAATTGTACTTTTTAGTTTCGATATTTATTGCAGTTTTTGTTAAATTATACAATAAATATTGTTCAAAAATTCCTACTTAAATTTCGTTTTCTACTATACTTTTTTTGTATTTTTCGCATCATAATATTGTAGTTTCTACCAATCCAGATTTCAAAAAACTCCATGCACTTTAAAATTTTCCGAAATTATCTAGTAAAAACTGACACACATATTGTAATGTCAACAATAAAGCAACATATATTGTAAGACGTAAAATAAAAATGAAAAAATTTACATTACTATTATGAAACCTGCAATATTATTGTGAAACTTACAATATGTTGTAATTGTTCTTACAATATGTATGTCAAAAAGTATTGTTTTTTTTTGTATTGCGAGATTGGATGTTTGCATGAAGTTGGTTTGTTCCAGATGAGTAAAATATTCTAAAACACCAAAAAGGAAATGTAGGGAGTTAAAAATTGTAGTTTTGATATATTGTCAGACCTTTCTAGAATTTCTAATATTTGTGCACTTTTCATAAGATTCTGGATTTTTATTTAAATTTCTTATATTGTAGATCTCGTACGTTTAATAAAAATTTATTATTTGAAGATTTTTAGAGATATTATACGATTTTTGTAGTATTATGGGATATTCAAAATTTTCAGAAATTTAGGAAAGTAATGATCTGAACGAATTTAGGAAAGTAATGATATGAACAAATTTAGGAAAGTAATGATCTGAATTTAGGAAAGTAATGATCAGAAATTTAGGAAAGTAATGATCTCAAAAACCTGAATTATTATTCAGGTTTTTGAGAATTATTGAAAATCTTCATAATGTATATAGTAATCTTCATAATGTTTGATATATTTTTTCCAAGTTTAAGACACGATAATAAATAAAAAAAAAAATTTTCTATGAGAGTATGTCTCACTTATCTCAATTATTTGTAAATTTTTTATACTTTCAGAGTCTTTCTGATTTTGATTAAAAAAAAAAAAGAAATTATAGTAAGTTACTTTCAAGAAATATGCTACAATCTACAAAAGTTATGAAGATCTCATAAAATTCTGAAAATTTTTCAAATTTTTTATAAATGTTAAGAATCTCTTCAATTTGCGATTTTTCTGGATACTTCAAAATTTTACTAATTTTACACATAACATATAATGAAGATTTTCAAATTTCATAGAAATTGAGATTTTTCATTATTCTTCAAATCCTTTGAAGTTTTATGACTTATACAAACAAGAAAAATTATTGTAATCGTGAAAACTTTAAAGAAACATGATAGTGAACAGATTTCAAAAATTTTACGAACAATTTCTGAAAATTCACAAATTTTTCGAATCTATTAGAATAGTTGAAATTATTAAAAAAGAGTTTGATATTTTGTTTTATCTATATTTTATTACTGACAACTCACGAATACTTTTTTTCCAGTGCTGTTTTCTTCCCTATTTTTAAATTTTGTTTGCAAAAATGGTAGGGTAACTTGAAAATACGTTTTCGAAACTGAAAATTCATGAAAATTGACTAGAAACTTGCTTCATGTGATATTTTGGAAATTGATTTACAATTTTTTTAAATATTTAGATGTAATGTGTCTTAATTATACTAATTTTTTCACTCTAATTTAAATAGAAAAAAACGATTTAACACTTTAGGAATTCGACCTTTATAAAGAAAAAAAAGAAAACAAATGTCGGATAAAAACTGCATTTTCAACGTAATATAATTAAAACTCGACCACAGGCTATCTCTTTTTTTTTAATATTAAAAGAACTATGTTAAATTTTTCTTATTATTTATAAGATTATTGACAATCTTCGAGAGCAGTACTTTTTTATGATTTGTCAAATCTCAACAAAATTTTAAATATTACATATATGAACTATTTCGAACCATCCAAATTTTTCAATATGTCAAACTCATGAATGTTTCTCGTAATTTTTCAATACTTTGCAAGTTTTGAAAATTTTTATCAGAAAAAGAACAACCATCATACATATTACGAAGAAGTATAATAATGAACTCTATATCTAAAATTTATTAATATTTTATAAAACTCTACAAATTGTATACAGTTGCATTTCATATACATATTATCCTATATATTAATAATATTATTATCCCATTATTATTATTCCATATAATCCTCATTATCAATTACAGTCTTTAATTATGGTAAAAAAATGTTTTTTAATTATGTTTGTATACATATTTACCCGAAATTTTATCGGTATAGCCAAAAATTATCGAAAAAATTCTAAAATTATTGATAATTTATTTTCCCTATATTTTTAAATAATTCATATAAATAACTAACTTTTTTCTTTTCAAACAATTAAATTTCAAGTGAGACGCAGTTTTCATAAATAACTGGCGATTGACGCGAGGCATTGATTTCTCAACATTATATAGCTTTCGAGCAGAGAACGCGCAATGGCCGGACACATGTTCAATTTCAAAGCACGCGCACACTCTCGTAAGTAGATAATGGCGTTTAGAAAAACGGGGGTGGAGAACAATCGCGATACGCTTTGATTTATATCGCAAACTCGGGGATGAATTTGGCCATCCGTCCGCCAACGCGGTTGGGCCCTTCAGCAATAACCGATTTCTACGCGTGTTTCTTCATTTTTTGCATTTTGGCTTATTTTGGCGATGACCAATGTGATCGCTCTAGAAAATCAATCTTATTTTTATCAGTTTTTGAAAATCCAATTCAGTCAAAAAATACGATTCAGTTTGATTTTACTGTACAAATTTGAAAAATAGCCTTTTCTTAGAAGTCAACATTGAAAAATAATAAAGGAGAAGAAAAAAACGTGCGAAATTTGAAAGTTTCAACATTTCATAGTTTCAAAGTTATTCAGTATGTTGATGTATAACTTTTAAAGTGAAAAAATTGCGAAAAAACTTATAGTTGAATCAACATTTAAATTAAAAGAGTAAAAATTAAACTATGAATGAAATTTTATTACACTCGTATTATATACTTAGAGAAATGAAAAATTGACATTCCCAACTTTTAAATCGTCATAAATCATCCCACATTCTCAAAATTTGCATTTTATTGATTTAAAAAAAAATTTTTGGAAAAAAATACAGCTAGAAGTTTATAGCCCTAAGTTATTCTCTATTAAAATTTCGTGTGAATCGATACCAAAAAAAATTTGTTATTTGCAATGAAAGCAAATAATTAATTCTCGAGGTAATTTTTGTTGAGTCTGAAATTCTAAAATTTGAAATTCTTCATTGCATAGAGAAAAATTTGGAAATTTTTATTTTTAGGGTGTTGAATTTTCGTAGCTACAGAATGTGAACTTTCTTTCTAGAGTTCTGTAATTCTGAATCTAAAATTATATTTTACAAGATCTTGAACTCGAAAATACATATGTATGAAAGTTTGTAAATTTAGATTATTAAAACGGATAAATCCAACATTTGTAAATCTTAGAATAAAGAATTCTAGATAGCTAAGTTTCTGTGTCTAAAATTTTAGACATTGGAATTCAGCAATACTCTACCAATCTAACAACTTGAATTTTAGAAAATTCTCAAAACCGTAGAAACAGAGCATAAAATTCTAGAACTTGGATTTTCAAAGTATGTAATTCTGGAGTAATAGGATAGAAAATATATTTCTATAATTTCTAGCTTTAGGAAAAAAAGTTTGAATTTCTACAAAAAAAAATTCTAGAATAATTACTCGTGGCATCTTGAACTAATAAATGAGAAACTTTATGATTCCAAGTTATAAATACGAAAATCATAGAATCCTTTTTTTTTCGAAGTCCGAAATCGTGACTTTTAAAAATTCTAAAACGCCTATTCTACCATTCTAGCACTAAGAATAATAAATAAAATAATAGAGAATGATAAATTTTAGAACTCTTTGAGTATAAAACTCTAGGAATTAATTTTATAAAGCACACACTTAAAAACCGATGTGGTTGGCTCAAACAAATATTTGGTTCACTTAAATAACTTTTATTTGAGACATATATATACAAATTTTATTAGGATCTAACAAATTTTGTTCAAATAAAAAAAAATACGTTTTTGCAACTTGAATTTGTTTATTTTTTACAGTCAAAAAAATTTGTCTATCTGAATAAAAAGTTTATTTAAGTAAACCAAATTGGTTTTTCAGTTTATGTACGTAGCAAAATTTATGTGTTATGGAAAAACTGAAAATTCGACATCTTCGAATATAATTTTAATTTTCTGTTTTGAATATTTCCCGTGTTGTATCTAAATATTGGTAGTAAGAAAAATCGTTAAAATATTGTAGACCTTGAAAAAGGTTCAAATGTATTGACTGAAAGCCAAAAAATCATTAAATGACTATTATCAAATGGATCGGTTTTCTTAAGAACATGTTGATATACTTATATTACTGTTACATATCATTGATGTGTAACTGTAAGTTTTTGTGTTTTCATTATGTTAATAACAGCGTAAGGATGTCAAAGAAGAGAAAAAGAGAAACTAAAATAGTAATGTAATTTTTAAAGAAAACAACATTAAATAAAGTTTGAAAAGGGTGACAAACATGGTCATCGAAACGTTACACAAGAAAATTGGCTAGTTGCGTAGTTTTTTCTTCAAAAATATAAACTTGAAACTAGCAAAAATCACAAGATTAGAATTAATTAAGATTGAAAATATTGTAAGTACATATCAGTTTATTGAGAATTTTATCCAATTTTTAACGAGAGTTCACCTGGACCCTTTGCGGTTCTCGTGGGGGGGGGGGATTGAAATTAAACACTTAAATAAACTAGAAATGATATTTTATTTCTGAACTTAACAAATGAGATGTGCGTATCGAGAAATTTAGATTATCTTTAACTTTCTTTACAACAATTGTTAGAATGCGCACACGCGACGCAGACCGATAACCACGCACAATCAACGACCGGACAAAAAGCACTCGAAATTCCGCGCACCGAGTATAAAAACTACGTCGCGAAATAGATAAAGATGCCGCGTTGGCCTATTGATAAATCGTGGTTTTTTCCACGTTTGGTCAACGCGTCACCGATTTCTATCTAATTAGATTATTCGCAGCTCAAAAACAACGTGGGTTTTTTCCCATTGCGCAATATCACGCGTTTTCGAGCTGTTCCTAATCTTTGATATGATCTTAAAATAATTAAATCTAAATTCTTCATGTCACAGGGACGTGACAGTAACATATCATAGTCGCGACTTATTTTACAAACATGACGTCACTCTTAAACTACCATATAATAACGTATCTCTGATATGCTTGTGATCCTCATCTTACTTCTGTTCTGTAAAAATTTCTCTACTGCTTGTTCTTACTCGTTAAGGAAATCAGTTCCCTTTTTAAACCCAATGTCACTGTTTTTCTTTTTGCTCAATTTTCAGCAGGAATGAGATGGGTCCTTCGAAAGTGTTTTCGACTTCTGTGGCGTTTCGCATGATTTACACGTGGACTTGACCAATTTCGTTTCTCTTGTTCTGGTCCCTTGAGTAGGTCATCTTACGACTTTGGATGTTGCGAAAAACGTTGCCAGCGTTAGTCTTGGTTGTATCGTGAAGGACTTGTAGTGTATGATAAAATTCCTTGTTGAGAGCATTTTATAAGTGTACAGTGTATTTTTAATAATTTATCTATAACCAGCCAAATTGAAACGAGACCGCGTCTTGAGGAAATTCTGTAACGAGTTTGATAAGAATCACTTGCATATTTATTTTCTTTTTTCTTTTTATAATTAATTAAGGTGTCTAATATATATATATATATTCATACTTTGCTCGTTCTATCATTATTTGAAAACCTCCCAGTCCACTATCATTATAAATCTGTTATTATATACTTATTAATCATATATTTCCTGTATACAGGGTGTCCCAGTCATGGCGGATAAAAAAAAATCATATATTCCTCGTGAAATTCTAAGACAATTTTCCCTTTGCCATTTTTGGAAATTCGCAAAATTTAATGACTTATTAATAATTTTGTTGCGGCGAATAACGTCTAAAAAGG
>JAPYZL010084264.1:0-15427 GCA_030522825.1 Platygaster orseoliae
CCTCTTTTTGGAGTACTCGGAAATCAGCGGGAGTTATCAATAAAACCCTAGGGAAATATTCATAAATCCCGGATCACAGGAAAGAAAGTTGCCTGATCCATGATTAATGAATGTTTCCCAGGGTTTTTGTTGATATTTCCTACTGATTTCTGAGTACCTCAAAAAGGGGCTTTTATTCCCGCATTCCATAGAAATAAAGTGGCCTTTTTTACGGATGCATGGGAAAAAGATTATTTTATATATAACGCTTTTTCAACAAAAAAAAGGGCGAAAAATGAGATTTTTTAAAAGTAATTCCAAAAGTGAATTAAAAAAAAATTTTTACAACTTTTTAGGTTCACTATATAAATATACGTGGAAAATCTTTGACCTGCGCTTTTATTTTCTGCTTTAAAAAGAATTAGGAAAAGGTACTTTTCTTGGTTCTGGGTAAGGAGCTGACCCCCTTAAAAAATTGTTTGCTTTCGTTCAGCAACTTTGCGTTACTTTATAACAAATACATGAAAAAATAACATACTTATGGAACGTGTACATAAATTATTTTTATTTACGCGAATTCACAGAATAAGATTTTTCAGATATTGAATTATGCAATCAAATGAACCACGAAATAATCTTATCGCCCAAAGTTAGCCTGCACTGTAATTTTGATAAATGTCTATAATATTAATAAAATAACTGAGATGTTTTCGAGAGGGGCAATAATTTTATAATTTTTTCTGTGCGCAAACAGAACCGACGAAAAAACGTTCTTCTTGCTCGAAAACGAAGCTTTTGTAGAAAACCTCAAAGAAGAAATCGAGCTCTGTAAGGTAAGTACGAATTTTTTGATGCCCCCTTCCCCCAGATTTATTATTAACCGAAAAACTGAAATTTTACAAGTTTCATATAGTGATACATTTGCGGAAATTATTTTTCTATTAATTATATAATTAGATACTTTCGTTAGACAGAATACAAATCTTTGTTTTTAAACAACCATGTAGGTGTTATTTGAAAATTTACATTCTACAACGTTTTTTGAAAAGGTTTTTAAAATATTAGATCGAAATAACTACTTCGGTGTAATTATGAAAATGTTAGGTTTGACCAAAAAATTTAATAAGTTCGATGTTTACGTTATAAATGTTCAGTCCAAGTCTTTTAAAATCTTAAAATTTACTATTCGGATTTCATTTTTGATGATTGTTATTTTTCCAATTTTCAGGAATTGAAAATTTTATGTTTCATTCATAAATCCCAAAAGATCAAAGGTTGAAATATTATTCATAAAATTTTAAATGTCAACTTTTTCTGCTTTTTGTACTTTCATTTTTATCCTTCCAGATTAAATATTGGTAGACTTTTTCTTTTTTGATAACCAAGAGTTACACCCTAAGAGGAGTGAAATTTCACTCACTTTTACTTCTTCTTATTCTAAGTTTAAATGATAGTATTTTTCTTCAATATTGAGTATATGTTCCATACACTCACAACTTCCTATAAAATACCAGCAAGTCGAAAAACTAATTTTACAGGAAGAACAATTAACTTTGCGAGCAGAACTAGATTCCATCAGAGAAAATACGAAAAACTCCACCGACCTCGCTCAAGAAAATTTTCTCCGCTTCCAGGACGAAAATCGCGTGCCAGAATGCACAGAGTTCGTATCGAATCTGGAAAAAAGACTTCTAATTGTGCAGTCAGAGAAAGATTCAATTTTTCAACTCTGGCAGATGGCACTGAAAGCGATAGACGTACTAGAAGAGCAAATAAACACCCAAAAAGTGGACAACAAAGCTGTGCAAGATTACGAAGACGAAATACGCGATTTGAAACGAAAAATTTCGGAGGATGCTAAGGATTTCGAGTCGCAGCAACTACGCATACGCAAGCAAGTGAAAGAGTTGAGTGAGGAGAATTCAAAATTTCGAGGAAAACTCGACGAAGCCAAAAGAAAAGTCGGTGAATCTTTGGAAATTGTGGAAGCCGTTTCCAGAGAACGAGACATTGCTGTTGGGGAAAAGCATAGAGTCGAAGTTGAATTTTCCGATATTTTGGACAGGGAGAAAGGGAAAATCAAAGAAATTTATGAAAAAAATGAAAAGTTTTTAGCTGGTGAGATCGAGAAACTTAAAAGTGAACTTCATCAACAGGTGATTGAAGAAAAATGTCTAAATTTATAAGTGTTTTATATGAAATACAATATATATTATATGGTATAAGATCTGATATTCGAGATCTGCCAAATTTTATTTGCATTTAAAAAGGACTTGGCAAACGCATAATATTTCAATAAATTAAATAATAAATACAGAATCTCTTAAGAATATAAGCCTTATGGCAAATGCTACTGGCCTAGTTTTGATCGCCTGCCCTCTATATGTTAACTAAAGAAGTTTCACTTCTAATGCCGGGTCACAATAGGCTGCAAGTTTTCATTTTCATGTTTCTAATTTACATTATATTTCATTTTACCTTTAAATTTTACACAATCCATTTCTTCATACTCAATATAGTTCTGACAACATTGATTCCAAAATTTGCATAGCTAGCGCTACGCGAAAAATCGGAAGAAGCACTAGAAAAATCCTTGAAAAGCGTCAATATTCTCGAGGAAAACCTTCGGCGTTGCGAGGAAAGCTCGAAAGTGAAAACTGAAACTCTTGAGAAACAATTGACGGCGTTACAAGAACAACTGTCGGGCTTCGCAACGGAAAAAATTCGATGGCAGCGCGACGACGTTGAACGGTGCCGCCACCTAGAGGACAGGTTGACGAGAGCACTCGACGACAAAGAAAAATTATGTTTCGAACTGAGGTTGGTTCCTAAAAACAGTTTTTGTAGCTTTTTGCCTTTTATTTTGTAGGTTAATAAGCATGTGCAAGTAGATTTACACATTGTGTTCTGTCTAACCTCAAATATCAGAAACTCCGGTGCTTTTGATTTTTAAAGAAAGTGGCACCCTATGAAAACGACGACCTATATACGACATATATATAGCATATATAAGACCTAAATGTGTGTGCATATATACGACATATATAAGACATATATAAGGCATATATAAAGCCTATATACAACCTATATGCGACTATATGTGGCCTATATATGACTTATATGCAACTATATATGACTTATATGTGACATCTATGTGACCTATATATGACTTATACATGGCATAACTGCAACATATATAAACTCACATATATGCTTTATATAGGTATTATATATCTTGAATATATGCATTATATATGCCGAATATATGCTTTATATAGGTACAAGTATGTCATATAGGTCTTATATATGCTTTATATATGTCGTATATAGGTCGTCGTAGGTCGTCGTTTTCATAGAGCAGAGGAACTTTAATCTCAAATTTTCACAGAGAATGCACTGTTTTTAGAATTGCAACTGATTTTTTGAGCTACCTTCGATTACAAAATAAATTTCATTCTATTTCGTCAGAAAAAACAAAAATTTTAATATTGATTGATGAATATTTCTTACAATAAATGACATAGGGCGCTGCAGATGTCTTTAGAAAGAGAAAGTCATAAAAGAGATCATGAAAAAGAAACTTTAGAAATGAGGATTCTCGAACTGCGGGAGGAACTGAAACGTGCTACGACGTCTTTGGACAGAAATAGTCAAAAAGGGGAGGCGCTGGCAAGACAAATAAGCGCACTAGAGAATCAAGTTTCAAAAAAGTAACTTTTTTCATTATTTTCATTAAAAGCACATTTAATATCAGTGTCATAAATAATTCAATTTATCATTTTCCAGACACATCCTTCCACATACTCTCAAAGCCAAGTACGAAGAAAAATTAACGGCTTTGACGCGGCATGTTGAAGTGCATCAGCAGTTAAATAAAGGGTATATTTTGTTGAATAACAATCTAATCAATCAGAGTCATTCCATGATACCATTTTTGTCCAACTTTTTAGGACAAACTTATGATTTTTTATTTTTTTACAGTTGGAAGGATGAAGTGAAATTGCTAACCGCAAAATTTCAAAAAAAATCAAAAGAACAAGGACATAAAATGAAATCCCTAAAAAACGAAAATTCGTCCTTGAACAAAGAGTTGCTGCTGTGTCGCCAAAAAATTGCTCAATTAGCACAGTTCGTAAATGATTCTCGTAAAAGAGTCCAAATAATCAGTGTTGGAGTAAATTTTAAAAAACTTCATTTTTACAGAAGCGATCAAGAGTGGAAAGATACCACGTGACCTTGGAAAACCTGTACGAAGAAACAAATTTCATTATTTTTTATGACAGTTTTTCATGTAACACTGTTTGTACCATAATATATACTTATAGAAAACGATTCTAAATTGTTTCATGACTGCAACTTCGTCAACCCTCATTCAAATATCTGAGCATTAGACTTTTTTTTATCATACATACATGATCTTGAAATTCTAAAAAAAAAAAAACAACAAATCTGTGAGGTAATATACCAATAAGTCATTTTTAACTGTCGCCTTAAGCCTTTAATGACTATAAATCACAAATTCTTGTTCATTGTGTATGTACAAGGTAAAAAATTCACATCTAAATGAAAAAAAAACTTTGTAATATCTTTTCTTATATCGATAGTCATGTGTCAGAGGCGGAAATGCAAGCAGTGAACATGCTGGGGAACCAGTAAAGATCTTCGTTTTCCGATTGGTTGTCGAGCCAAGCAAGGCCCTCTTTTACCATATGATCTAAAGCTTTTTGGGCGCGAGTGCTTTCCCACTTCAATTCGTTTTCCAAAGCCGACCTTGAAGTATGTGCGTTCCCTGAAGAATTGGCTAGTTGCAAAACCGCACTATGATCCATGCTCAGTTCCCCTAAAAAGTTTTTTCTCACTTTCATAAAGTTTTATCACTATCGTAAGTTCAAAGCTAGCAACTAAATGTGATTTTCCAGCTACGTGATAAGACTCTTTGTTATTTCAAATTGTCCATGGCAAAAAAATCTTTTTACTGTTTACCTGGAACAGACTGTACCAAATATTTTCCTTTTCCCAAAGGCACGATGGAAAACCCGCTACCAAAAATTCTCAATTTTTTTGCCGCCGCAAGCAAATCTTCGTTTGTGATTTCTTGATGTTGCTTTCCCCTTCCACGAGCCTTGTGGAATTTATTAAAGTCAATAATATTGCCGAAGTAATGCAAAATTTAAAGGCAAGAATTTTTTCTTTCTTTTCTAACGAAGATTGAAAGATAGTAACTCTACCCTACTGAAATCTTATGTGAGATATGACACTAGCAATTTGCCGCTGAGAACTAGTGTCAGATGTAATATAAGATCTCACGTGAAACATGAGGTCTCGTATCAGATCTGATGTGAGATTAAGATAAGATTAACATGGGAATTTGATTTTCAGTAAAGTAGCTGGTTAATGATTTGAATGTTCCGCGGTCTTGGTGATTTGGAATATTAAACTTTCAGTGTTTTTATATTTTGGATTTTTAATCAATCGTAATAGTAATAAATTGGTTATTTACACTATAAGCAATATGGAAATTCAGTTTAATGACTGCTTATTTGTGAATAGATTTATTGTACATACAAATTTTTGTGCAGCGGTGGATTGTGCATAATTTTTTGTGCAAATTTCAATTATAACTTGCCCTTCATATACAAGAAAAGAGTTGCAACAATCAATGAAAAATCTTAATGGTGTCCACAGTGATTTAGATTTTTATAAAATAAGGCAAAATTCTTATAGGGATCAAAAATTTCTTATAAGAACTACGTTTTTTATTAAGTCGACTTTACAAAATTTTTATGAAAAATTTTTCTCATAAAGCGATTTTAATAAAACGTTATAAGAAAATTTTTTTTATAAAAACTAGTTGCACTTTTATAAAAATTTCGAAATCTTATAATAAATCAAAAATTAATTATATGAAAGACCATTATTTGTTGAATATTGAAATGTAAAATATTTCGCGAAATCTTATTAAAAAGACCGTATTGAAAGAATATTAACATTGAAAACAAAGAATAAAGGAAACTGTAAAAAAATAATCATCAACTGTAAATTAAAAAATATGAATAGCCTGAAACATTTAGAAAGACATTTTTTTGGAAAAACTGTTTGAATAAACAAAATTCTAATAAAACAAATTTTTTATAAATTTTCTACAGAAAAAAATTTCATGAAAAAGTTATTTTTTATAAATTTCTACAGGAAATAGAATTTTGTAAGTATAACTGTTCTTAAAAGGTTTTTATAAGGTTACTATTTAAAAAAAGTTTATCTTATAAGAATTTTATAAGGTCGTTCTTATACAAATTTTTGTAAAGTTTTTATAAGAATCAAAATCACTAGGGGTACAGAAGTTTTGGTATTATTTACTAGTATTTTTGAGCTACTTTTTTGTAATTTTTAATAAAGTATTATGATATAATTATTATCAATTATTATATACTTAAGGGCGGCAATCTATGTAAACGGCCGAAAAATTTCCCGTATTTGTATTTTTTTTCAACAAGAAAAAGATGGACGATTGTTACTAATTTTTTTTTTTATGTTCATTATTTATTATTAAAGTACAAATGGTATTTTTTCAAATAAAAAAATTAAAAAATGGCAGAGATATTGCACCGTAATTCATCAGTGGTCTGAAGTGATATTCCAAACGGTAGGCGTAATAACGTAAGTTACGTTCATCTGATACATATAATTTTTTTCCCAACGTTACTTAATGAATGTTATTTGCAAATGAAAAAAGCCGCAAATGTAGCATTTTACACTAGAGCTTGAAATTTTTTAATGCTAATTTTTTTACTTTACATACATTATTTTTTTATTCAAACTCGCATAATTTTGTAAAAAAAAATTTTTATTTCAGATAACTAAAGAATATTTTGTAATTTTTATACTCAAAAAAAAGTAATGTGTGATTGAATTTTTCATAATTTAGAAGTGCACATCGGGAATTTTAAATTTCAATTTTGAATAACTTTCAAACTAATATTATTAAATAAACGATAAAAATTGTTCAACATTTATCTTGAGCGAAAATAAAATTAAAATTAAAGTATTAAATTATAAAAAATTATAAATAAATTAAAATAATAATAATTATCAAATTATTAAGTTAAATTTAAAAAAAAATATATTTTTATCCGTGTCTTAATTTCTGAAGTCCCAAAATTGATTATTTTATCTAGAAATATTGCTAACTATCAGTAATACCAAAACCTTACTAATAAATATTAGTAGTTACTGATATTTTTCCCATCTCTATCAAATACCTACAAAAAAATTCTTACCTGTACTAGTTTCTCTCTCAACTCCTCCAAGGATATCAAACCCCCATTCTTGTAATTCGTTGCCATGCAAACTTCCACGATTTGCACTGCCAATTCGTAGTAAAAATCTCCGATTCCAAGAACCGACCAAAATCCTTTACCGGAAGCCAAAGGATCGACCCCGATAGAAGCGCACATTGACGTGAATTGTCTCCGGAACTGGGCATTCTTCTTGATCTCCGACTTGTGCTTTGACGCGAAATCCTCGAGGTTTCCGCGAAATGTTTCCATTTGCCGCGTCATTTGCTCCAATTGATTTTCCTGAATTTCGTTTCCTTTGTCTTTGTAACGCTCTTGTTCCAGTTTTTGCTTGTGAATAGCACCGATTCCCGGTTTTCGACGCATGTTTGTATCTCAAATATGCACTTTCATGAGTATAAACAATTCAATGTAAACTGATGTAAACGGAAA
Source organism: Platygaster orseoliae (assembly GCA_030522825.1). Classification (NCBI taxonomy): domain Eukaryota; kingdom Metazoa; phylum Arthropoda; class Insecta; order Hymenoptera; family Platygastridae; genus Platygaster; species Platygaster orseoliae. The sequence goes on from JAPYZL010084264.1 coordinate 7,707, forward strand.
GTGCAGGAAAGTGACAGAAAGAAGTGTCAATTTCGAATTGTTGTGACATTTAAATCGCTTTGTTTACAGGTCGAAGATTCGATAGTTTCGATAGTCGAAGAACTCGAAATATATAATGAAAAAAAAAACACAAAATTAAAGAAAAGGGCTCATGAGGATCGACAAAATTTGTACAAATTTTATAACTCTACGCAAATCATTGAATAAAACTACAATACAAATTTGTTTTTTTCATTTTTATTTACAAAAATCCAACAATCGATTATCTCGAAGTAAATATTCATAACATAACCTCAAAATATCGGAAAAATCTAAAGAAAACAAACCCCACATCAAACCTAATATTTGGATGGTACAAATTTGTGCAAAGTATAAAAAAAAGTTAAACCGCACATGTTTATTGCAATGTTATGTTTATATCTCGAAGAGGTATCAAGTTATTTGCGAGCTTATTTCATCGACGTTTTTTGGCAGTTTGCTATTGCAGTGGTTGCGTATTTGGTAACTTGTGTACTTCTGTATCATTTTTTAAACAAAAGAAATTATCGAGCATGTGAATTTCCTGGACCGGCTAACAAAATTTTGTTGTTAATTGCACATCCGGATGATGAGGTTATGTTTTTCGGACCATTGATTTTTTCGTTGGCCAAGAGAAAAAATTGTAGGATTTATATTCTGTGTTTATCAATAGGTAAGGAGCACATCATTTTTTCTAATTTTCATGAACATATGATATTCCAAAAAATGGATCTCGTTCACAATCGTTTATGAAATTTTTTGATGTGAATCAATGTGAATTTATGGTTATATGGTTGATATTCTATCGATATATCAAAATATCGATATTTTCCCGTTAAGGAACCGATAATATCGATATTTGATGCTAATTATTGGATAACAAAATTTATTTCACAAACAATTTTTTTTTTCAATAAAAATTAGCAAAAAAATAAATTTATATTTATAAAATTAAATAACAAATCACAGCAATAATTAAATTAAGATAATTAATTGATTGGTAATTTTAATTGATTATTCATTAAATATAACTATCAAAATATTATTATAATTTAATATATAAAATATAATATAACATACAATGTAATATAATATAACGATAAAATATTATTATAATAAATAAATATTCAAAATATTAATTATTTAATTTAAAACTCAATTTCAATATTTAAATAGATTTTCAATTAAATTAAATAAAACAGGTTTGTCAAACCTCATTTAAAATATCCATATTTTTGCTTTTCAATATCAAAATATTATTTTGAACCATGTTAAAATCTTTATGATTTTCAAATTAGGTAGAATTCCCAATTAGATTGAGATAGATTCCATTTTAATAACGATAGTCTTGAAAATTCAAAACTTTGAATTGTTGGATTCTGAGTAATAAATTGATCACAATTTATTATTACTACGAGAGCCATATTTTTTGGACTATTGAATATATTGATTCTTTTTATCTTTTTAATTTGACAAATAACAAATAAATGCATAAAATATATTTTTAACTGGATTCAATTGTTTGAATAATGTATTTTCAATGTAAATTCAAATCACGTTCAAAACGTTGAAATTTTTAAATTTTGTACAAATATATATTGATAAAATTGATAAAATTAAGATCCCCTTTCATTAATGACATTATTATAAAATGAAAACTTTGAATTGTTGAGTGATTTTCAAAAAGTTTAAATTCTTTTCCAAAAATTTAGTCTTGAGTGATCTTCAAAGTTTGTACTATTGAATTAAAAAAAGTGCATTATTAGTTTTCAACAATCAAATAGCATTACTTAATCGCCTCAATCAAAAATTAAAAAATTTCTCAACTATGAAACTCAAAATATTTTCAATTTCTACTTTATGTAGCACAACTTGCAAATTTCTGAAATTATCAAATTTTTTTTTTAGAATGCAAGCTGAGAAATTATAGAATGACACAAATTTCAGAAATAACTTTTAAATTTCAATCCCTTGTGAAAAAAACACTCAATTGAGCGTTATTTCGTACGCTCAAATGACGTCACAATGCTAAAGTCCTATAATGACGTCATTTGAGCCCACGAAATAACGCTCAATTGAGTGTTTTTTTCACAAGGGATGGTGCCATAAAAAAAAATGAAATTTCTAAAATGTAGAAAAATCAACTTCTTCATACAAAACCTAAAAAAAAAGTTTTTCAAAGAAATTTTGAACACGAAAAACATTCATGTTTCAAGAATTTCTCTCAAGTAACTGTTTATAATCTATTATTAGGAAGTAGTAAACAATTGAATAACATAGAACAATTTTGCAATGTTGAGTCAAAAATGAACAAATTAATTCATAGGAAAATATTTTTAATCAATTATGAGTTCCTTCAAAATAATAATAAATTCATAATGATCAAACATTATTTCGCAGCATATTTGAACTGTTATAATTTTCAAATTATGTAGAAATCCTGATCAGATAAATAAAGTGAAAATTTCATTTTAATAATGGTAATCTATAAAAGTAAAAACTTTGAATTGTTGGGTTTTCTGTTAAGAATATTAATATTCTTGTCCAAAAATTAAGTCTCTTCGTCTGGTAAGACTTTCTAACGATCAATTTGCAATGTTTAACTACCTCAATCAAAAATTTTAAAATATTGTACCTCATAACTCAAAATCTTACCAATTAAGTTTTCATATGGTACAACTTGCAAAATTTTAGAATTATGAAAATTCTTATTCTTGAGATCAAAGATGTGAAATAATAGAGTAAAAAATTTTAAAAATAATTTTAAAATTAGTTTACTTCCACAGAAACAAATTGGAAATTCAAAAATCAGTACCAAGTCAATTTCTCTACAAAAAATTTGGAAATATTAGTTTTACGAGAACAAGAACTAGTATGAATAATAATTAATGTTTGAAAAATATCTTTCAATTAACTTTTCATTATTAATTTTTAGGAGGAAGTAAAGTACGGAAACAGGAACTATGGAACTGTGCAAAAATTTTAGGAATTCCTGAATCTAATGTCGTTATATTAATGTAAGTAGTAATTTCCATTTAAAAAGTATAAAATTTTATGTCCTTTATAACCCTTATTACCATAAAATGCTTCGAGAAAAAATCTGTGAAAAGCAATACAAAAACTGAAGAAAAGAAAATTTTTTTTTCATGAAAACTTTGGAAAAATGTGCAGTCAGCATACTTTGAAAACTTTCAAGAAATAATTATTACTCTATAATCATTTTCGAACCCTTTTATGTTTTCTTACAAAACAGATTCCGAATTTTAATAGTTTCATTTTATCGTTTTGTACGGTGGAAAAATTCTCAAAATTGTATCATAAGGTCTAAAAAATTGTCTCAAGGTTATAAACTAGAGTTTCTGGAAAAATCCAACAGCTTCACCAAAAAATAAGATATATTTGTGATGTATCACATTGAAATTTTTGAAATCAGTTGTTTATTTTGAAATATAATATAACAGAAACACATATTTTAATAACATCTATTCTATGTCTCAAATTTCAAAATCATGAAAAAGGATAACGTTTCCATCCCCGAATTATCCAAAACAGTTACAGAAACGACGTCAACAGGCGAGCCTCAGCATACAGTTTCCCAGTGACATATTCTTTTTCCTGTAAATATTTGCAGGAATACTAATTGTCCGGATAATCCTTCCGTGCAGTGGCCAGAAAACGTGGTCGCGGAAAATGTGTTGAGTTTCATCGAAACTTACGAGATCGATGCGCTCGTGACTTTTGACAAAAATGGCGTCAGCGGTCACAAAAACCACTCGTCTCTTTTTTACGCTATGGCTTCGCTATGCATAGAAAAACGAGTGCCTTTATGTAAGTACTATATCTACAAACAAACAAAATAGCTATGTGCAAGTTCCTGCACAAATTTTCATTTTTACAGTAGTTCTGATTGCAATAATTAAGCATTATTGCATTTTCCAAGTCATAACGAATACAAAATTTCGTTTCAGATTGTAAATTGTATCTTTTGGAAAGTGTAAATATTTTAAGAAAATACACATTGATATTAGACTTGCCAATTAGCTTGTTGACTGCTTCGTACTGGTACCTAATTACTTATGAAGAGCGTCAACACATAAAAGTAAGTATTCATTGAACAACTGAAATTTACCAACTACCCAAAATAGAATCATGATTTGATCTTAAAATTTCCCGTGCTTTTCGTGCTCTTAAAAATTGCTTTCAAGAGTATCTAGAAATTTATAATATAAATCTATAATCTCATATTTATAAAATTAAAAAAAGTAAGAGTAACTTCTCAAAATGAAAAAAACTCAGAAAAATGATCTAGGAATCAATTTTAAAAATCAACCTATGAAATATAAAAAATTAAAAAATAATCCTACACATCGATATGAAAATTTGTATGCTCTTCCAGAAAGCCATGATGGCCCATAAATCGCAATACGTATGGTTCCGCAAATTGTACATGAAATTTTCTCGCTACACGCTGCTCAACACTTTTCACGAATTGACCACTTCAGACGCGGAACTTGATCTGCAACTCGAAGACTGAAAAAATAAAAGAAACCAAAGTTGGAAATAAATTTGTACAGAATTTTACTGAGATTTCTTTATTATCGCTCCTCTCAGAACTTGTAAAACTTTTATTACAAAGTGCTTATGCGAATATACGTAAAATATATAATATATGTTTTTTCCTCTCAATATGTCAATTTCTCTAAAGCGCTAATATTTCCTCTGTATAATATAAAAATTATTTGACGTTTTCCAATATTTTTCAGGAAACCTTTTATTTTCAAAGCTTTTATCCAATTTTCATTCATAACTTCTCAATGCATTAGTTGAGTGAAAATTTTTTTGTAACTTAATTTTAAAGAGTTTTTTCCTGAAAAATATGTAAATACTTTATAATTGTAAAGAAAACTCTATAAAAATAATATTAATCGGAATGTCGCGTTTTACGAGTAATACTGAAAATTACGGTAACGCAATTTTGAGCGAGTTTTTCATCTTCGATTTCGTGCGTTGTTTGTCGAGATTTAAAGGCAGTTTTCGAAATTTGAAGTCTCGCGATTTTGAACACTCTACAGCTATAAAGTTTGTGTTAAAGCGTTTCGTATAATTGCTTATAATGGACGGCATTACCTAATTTTCCCGCAAGATCTTCCTCATCTGGGAAAATAATATTTACGCTACATTTTCCAGGCCGACAGTTATAAATGATTCGTGGGAATAATTTATGGAAGGACGAAGGAAAAACTGGTTGTTTTTAGATATGCCTGAACGAAGGTTTTCAAATTTTTTATTTTCATTTTTACTAGAAACTTAATCTTCAAATATTTTGTTGTTTTCAATTATTTTATCACTCCATTGCAGCCATAACGCAGGGGCGGATCCACGGGGGGGGGAACTCGGGGAAAGTCCCCCCCCCCCAAAAAAAAAACCAAGGATACTGAAAAAAAATTTAAGTATTATAGATTTATTTATTATAGATAATAGATTTTTTTACATAATTTAAGATATCGATTGTATTCGTATTAAATGAAACAACGCTAACAAAATTATTAGGTACAAGGAAATCAAACCAAAAAAGAAACGTTGAATTCACTATCAAATTTTTTAAGAGTTCCCCCCCCCCAAATATCGGGTCTGGATCCGCCCCTGCATAACGATATTTTTGTATTTATTCATAGTTTTATGGTATTCTTTTGTCTTTCATAAAGCCAATTATGCACCAATTACTTGGTGCACAACTTATTTTGCACCAAGTAAATCTTGAAATTTTTTATGTCAAAGGATTTTGATTTTTAACTCCTGAGATTCATAATTTTTTTTTCTGCAAAAAAGTAATGCAGTTATAAATTAAAAATTTTCGTAATTTAGAATCTGCGAATTCTCATGGCAAAACTTCACATTTCTAGAGATTAAGGCGACACGGAGGCTGCTGCTGTAGTACGAAAGAGACACATAGAACGGAACACGAATGAGTGGAAGAAGGAAGCGAAGAAAACGTCCTCTGACACGCCTTAACATTTCCCTTTTAAATTCTCATATCGGAATCTTAAATTCTCAGATCATTAAGTTTTCAGATTTTTGCCATTTAAATCGACCTTCTAGTATCCCCCTCCCAAAAAAAAAAAACTGTGTAACTCTGACACCAAAAAATGTTGTTTTATTAAATTGACAAACATTAATAACTTAACTCAAGATCAACTCGAAATTTCTGCCGAGGTAGATGAAGTAACATTGAATGAATAACATTGAAGTTCCAAACTGTTGATAATTTCGCTCAAACGCATCTAAAAACGTAATGAATAAAAGAGGAAAAGTGAAATTGCAGGAGTATTAGATCAGGGAAGGATTCAAAGTGAAGATCTCGCGGGCAGTGTCCTAGAATCGATCCTTGGAACGATGAGCCAAGGATCCGAAACCCTGGGGCCCATCAAGGTCACCCGAATCCTGAAGGTACTGCAACTCCTGGAGTTCCTGGAATTTTTCGTGATCGCGGATGTGTGCGTAATTGGCCGAAAGGCACATTAGAAAATGAACGAGACTGAGAACGATGAGAAAAGAAGCTATCGTCGCTAGGAGAAACATCATTTCAGCTTTCTCCGTGTAATCCTTGCAAAACAACTTCACCTCAGCCCTGTCGCACACAGTTTTGTCTTCGGGTCTCGCTGTGCTCGGAAAAAGGAAACCTAAGAAAATATAATTAATTGAGTCTGAGCTTTAAATCTCTTGTAAAGTTAAAGATTTTGTGTTGAAAAATAAAGATTCATCATCTGTATCTTCCAAAAAACAACTGTCAGGAACTTGATAAACAGTAACACCGAATGAGAACTTTGTATATTTGCAATTTCTCAAAACTCACTAAATTGCGTGAAGTCAATGCACTGGCTGTAAGATTGCACTTCAGGGATGGTGCAGAGTTTCCAGAAAATGGTGAAAACCAGAGTCATTATCACCAAGAATGCAAAAATCAGAAGCCAAACCAGCAGCAGAATGTAGGTGATGGTCATAAACTGGGAAATCGTGTTTTAAAAATTAACAAAGGATTCAAGCTCATCGAGTGATCCTTCTTTCCCTTTTTTTTATCATTTTTTCACTAGCGTTCGTCCTTGACATAAGAGAAAAAAGTTTGCACATTGCAAGTACTTACAACTGCGCAAGAAATACGCCCCCCGACTCTGGATCGCCAGGCTCGATAAACTTTATGCCTTGTTGCCCCAGTTGCAAGACAACCGACGCACAAAATCATGAACCCAAGAGCTGCCATGCAAGCAGCCGTGATGGCGAAATTCAGTTGGATTGTTTCTAGCCATCCAATCCGTGTCTTAAAAACCTTTTCCAAAAAAGAAATCAGCTCATTACATTCAGAAACAAGATGTAAAATTTCCAGCAACTTTAAAGTAGATCGAAAATATTTTATCATTACAATGAATAATTATTAATATTCGAAAAATTCTCCATTACTTCAAGCTATAAGCAGTGCACTATAAGAAGTTACACTTCAATAACCATTTTCTCAAAGAATATCATTTTCACAGTCGAATTTTTTAAATAAGTACGAAAATGACACTTATTGAATTCTTAGAATTCTGAAAACTCAAGCGGTAAAGTAGCAATGTACGAGGTTTGTTCAAAAAGTATCGCGAATTTTGAATTTTCGCGGGCTACGTATGTTCGATTTTTGATCTTTTGGTGGCGTTATGTTGGTACTC
>JAPYZL010084286.1:0-11020 GCA_030522825.1 Platygaster orseoliae
TTTCCCTAGGGAAGAATGATTTATTCGTGAGTACCCCAAAAAGTGGATTTTGTTCCCGCATTCCATGCAAAAAAAGGGGCCTTTTTTGTGGATGCATGGGAAAAAAATGTTTATTAAACGAAAAATATACTCGGTAAGTTTTTTTGGAGTCCGAGAAAAAGATTTTTTCCACAAGAGGAAAAAAAAGTGAATAAGATGAACGAGCAAATGATGCGCATTTGGAAACGTTTTCGCCCTCGAAAAGTAACCCTATTTTATAGACGGGCGAAATTCGATTTAGATTGGGAAACTGATGGCATTACCGTTTGGCCTTCGATGGCAAAGTGCTGAAATCCGGTCGAGTGGTTTCGGCAGCGGGAAGATTTGCTTTTTCAAAAACCCTTGAAATGGATAAGATTTCTGTGAAATGGAAATTTTCATCTTCAAGAAGTTTCGACAATTAAAAGGTAGTTGACAAAGCACCGACTAGCAGAAAATATGAATATTCAATTCGATTGGCTTGGAAATTTCCAGACTCGTCTGCATGTTGGTTTTGTTCAAAAAATTATTGAAATTGAATTTTTTGGAAAAATGAAACACCAAGTCAGCGATGTGAGTAAATAACGAAAATTTGAAGGAATATGTTATTAATATTCTGGTAAAATTTGGATAATTCATTATCAAATTCGTCGTCAAAAAGCTTGAAGGATTTTTTTGTATTTAGTTCTTAAATATTGCAACTTTACAGTTTTAAATTTGATGTAAATTATGCAACTTTACAGTCTCGACTCATTAAATGTTTTTTTTTTAATTAATTCTTCTACCTCGAAAAACCCTTTCTTCATTCCTCCAGCCACTAATAGCGAAAGACGCACGTCTCGACGACATTGTCCATCGCTCATAAAAACACCCTTTACGAAAAAAAAGAATGAAAGAAAAATCGTTACCTAGACCATGTGAAAAAGGTAAAAAGACGCAAAGTAGCGTCCAATTTTAATGAAAATCGAGGAAAAAAGTATCAGTGCCGGCCAAACATTCATGCGTTTTCTCGAGCACCACTCGACACTCGACTGTAGAGTCATATGAAGATCTCGATAATTACGCTTTCGAAATATTGCTTTCCCTCCCCTGACCCTACCCCGCCACTTCTCGCTCTTCTGGCCGCATATAAAAGCACAAAGCTCATCGGTTTTATTGGTTTTTTCCTTTCTCTCTGCAATTATTTTCGAAAAAAAGTATACGTGTCGTAATGATATCGATGGGGATCGAAGCACCGTGAACCTTATAATTAGCGCTCGAGAGTTGGCTGGAATATTGCACGGTTCGAAAACTGAAGGAAATTGGTCATTTCGATGAAAATATGGAAACGTGGAGAGGCTTTTCGCGCATGAGAGAATGAGCGAATTAGCAACTTTTGAAGTATGAAACTCTAAAAGATGCTGAGTGCTGAGAATGAATGAGCTTTATTCGTATTAACGTTTTTATTGGGGAACGGGTATTGTTGAAACGCAGATAGTAATTTAAACATTTTGTTTTTGTGTGAATACTGGTTAAAATAAAATGCTACTATTGCAATTTAACGTGATGAAGGAAAATTAAATGAATTTTTCAATTTTATATTTAAAATACTTTCACTATTTTCTGAAAAAAAGAGCTGTACTGCAAATTTATTTATACCATTGCAGATTTTATCATTTTAATCGAACTTAGAATATTATACAGTAAAAATAGTTCAATTCCACTAATCACTATGTATAGCTGTTTTTAATGGATGATATTAGAGAAGCCAAAATTTTCATACTGCGAATCGTAGTATTTAAAGCGTATATTTTGCTATACTAGTACTCAGAGTGTATTAATATCCGTTTATAATGCAATATAAATTTACTTTTTATTATTCATGATTTCTAATATTCTAAGAGAAAATACTCTACCTTTGATAATATGCATAGTTAAAATTCATATAAGATTGTGAAATCTGAGATGTATTTCTACAAAATTAATTATAAAAACTACAATTCCATACATTGAAAAATTCACATAAGTATTACAAAAAGAACTATATGCATCACTATACATATAATTTATTATTATATTATATTACTATTACATATATACTCCATATACTATAATACTCAAATTCATAATAAATAAAATAATATAGTTCAATAAATCAACTAAAATATTATTTTTATTTTTAAAATAATTAATAAAATTAATTTCTTTTGTACAATAAATTTTAAATTTATTAAAGATAAAGTCCAATGTGGCTCATACCGATTTTGTTTCTATATAACTAAATAAATTTAGTACAAAAATAATTATAAATTTTAAATAATACATTAATATTCTGAATCCAAGTATTATATCTTCATTAAAATCATCATATTCGCAAAAAACTTCAAGGGATTATATTTTGTAAATATAAATTACAATTTAATTTATTCTATTAATTTAATTTTAGTTTACTTAAATCATTTAATTAAATTATTTATTCATTGAATGATGTTTGAATACTGGCAAAAATGTATAGACTTTTTTGGAAATGTAAATTAGTAGTAATAACAATTGGATTTTGCAGAAAGTACCACAGAAGCATAATATGAATTGTAATACATCTTAGAGTCTTAACAACAAATAATAACATCATTCAACATTATAAAGAATATTATGTAACAAGAAATGCAAGAAGTAACTAGTAAAAAGTACAATATTTCAGACTGTATCTAGTGTACAATAATTTTTTGTAATAATTACTAGATTTTCCTCTACATTACATCTAAAATTTTCTAATTCTGTTAGCATATAATTTTAGAGTCCTCAAAGTTTCAAGCCTAATCAAAAATTTGTTCATTTATTGAAAATTCAAGTTTATGTTCTTATGATTTTCCTTTAAATTCCTAATCTTTTTTTTGTTTTTGTATATTTTTTAATTTTTCGATTTTTTTTTAATTGGTTTTTTTGGATTTGTTTTTGAAAACAATATTTTATTTTTGAAGGTTTGACTTTTTCTTGATCAGATTTGAAGTTTTTGTGCGCTAAAAAATAAGTTCGTAAGTTCAAAGATGTAAGTTGAAAAATTCATCTCTAAAAAATGTTGAAAATCCTAATTTCTAGAATAATGTTCGATTAATTGTCAATTTAATAAATTATAAATTTTTCTGTATTTCATTATACTTTATAATTTTACAATTAGAAAAAATGTTATGTAACACGAATTGAAATTGAAATTTTTTTTCAAGTTTCACTGCTTTTATAGAAAAGTCTTATAGTATACATAGTTATTCAGCAACTTAATACAACAACAAAAATGCTAATAAAATGACCAAAAACGAAAATTTTCATTACAATTTTAGGTTTTCCGAAAGTTAAATCTAATATCGTGATACACATATGATTCTCATGTACATACTTACCTTATGAAAAATATATTTTGTATATTTATCTTCCTTTATGAAAAAAAAAATTGTAATACATAATTGATAACCATAAGGAAAAATTTAATAATCACTACGATCAAATTTCATAATAAATATTTGTATTTTGTCCCAGCTTTTAAAACTACAATTATTATTCTAATAGTAAATTTTAGCTGTAAACTAAGTTGTTTCCATCTATTTTTATACAGTAATAATGAACATTTACTATTAGAATAATAATTATTCTTTTAGACCTTACTAAAGGCTAAATAAATAGTAATTATCGATTTTTTCCTGTATCTCCACCGATCAAGAATCTTACACATAAGTAACAACTCTTCATGTTAATCGCGGTTTATTATTCAACGACAAAAAATACAAAATAAATCGACGATGGAGTTGAAAACCACCGTCCAACCGGAATTACCTCTCGTGTAATACAATAATGAAAGTAGTTGAAAGTGCTTTGAAATCATTGAGAAAATTTAAAGACAAGCTTTGTTAGGGTTTATAGGTTTTCCACCAGCGCGCAGTGCTTCCACGAGTCTTCTGCCGAGCATGATGTCCACTTGGGCGAAGTTTTTCACGGCGCGTTCGACAATGAAGGTCGAGGCGTCCTTCAAGTGGTTCGCCATGTTGGTAACAAGCCTAGATCTTGCCCCTTCGTCGAGAACCTCTCTCCAGAAGATAGTGACTTGACCGAAATCATCCTCGTTTTTGGGCTCGTAACGATCCGCTTCGCCAGTGATAGTGAATCGTGGGGACACCAGAACAGGGCATTGTTGAGGCCCAGAAAAACTGTTCGGGAAGTAGTTAGGCGCGCCATCTTGGTTATGCAGAGCCATGAATCCGTCGCGTTGGTAGTTCATGACAGACATCAACTGCGAAAGTTTCAATATTGGCGTAAACAGAAGTTACACGATTCTAATCAAATCCTTATCGAATAAATATGTTTGCATGGAGAATCTGACCCTACTGGAAATGTCAGATCTGACATGAGATCTAATATGAGATCTGGCACTAGTTCTCAGCGGCTTATTCCTGTCGTGAGATCTTACATGAGATCAGTGACGTAGCAAGGGAGAAGTGGAGGAGGCAGCCGTCCAAAACGCCAAATCAGAGGAGCGGCAAATCGGCTACCGTCCATTAGCGCAAATCTACCTGTTTTTCAAGCGTGACTAATAGTCCAAAAGCACACAAAATGGAATGAAAATTTTCACCTAGATCGCCGATTTTATCGTTCACCGAAGGAAAAAAATGAGAATCACTACTTCTGACTTCGAATGTCCAAGATACTTCTTTAAATGTCGTATTTGAAATTCTAAGAAATTGTAATGTACCTTATTCGGAATTCGAAGACACTTTTCAATGTCCGAAAAACTTTTTAAGGTGTTTTATGAAAATTTTAAGACACTTTCAAATGAAGAAGTTAGTTCTTTGAGTAATAAATGCAACAATTAAAGACAATCCTCAAAGTGACTAATTTGAAATTAAAAGACCTTTAAAAGTATCTTTTCCGGAATTATCAAAAAATTTCAAGTGTATAAGATAATTCTTAAACTGTCTTTTTCGAAGTTCCAAGATATTCAAAAATGCCTTATTTGAAATTCTAAGACACACAAAAGTGTCTGTTTGAAATGCTAAGACACTACAAAGGGTCTTATATAGGATTCTAAGACACTATCTAATGTCAACACAATTCTTGAAGTGTCTCATTGGAAATTCAAAAACACTTTTATGTTTACTTTGCCGAAATATGAGACACTTTTTAGTGTTCAAAACACTTTCGAAGGTGTTTTCAGAAAATTATAAGACACTCTCAAACGTCTGACACACTCATTCTTAGAGTGGCTTATTACAAATTTGTAGACGCTTATTAAATTGTCTTATTAAAATTCAAAGATCTTCTGAAGTATCTTTTCTGGAATTCTAAGACGCTTTTCAAAACGTCTTTGAAAATCTAAAGATATTTAAACATTTCTAAGACACTATTATGTTTTTTATATCGAATTATGAGACATTTTTTAATGTTCAAAACACTTTTTAAGGTATTTTAAGAAAATTCTGAGATACTTTCAATTGTCTGACACACTAATTTTTAAAGTGATTTATTACAAATTCGTAGACACTTCTTGAAGTGTCTTATTAGAATTTAAGGACCTTCTGAAGATCTTATCTGGAATTGTAAGACACTTTTCAAAGTGTCTTTGAAAATCCAAAGATATTCAGACATTTTTAAGACACCTTGCAAAATGTCTTACTCGAAGTTCTAAGACATTCAGAAGCGTCTCATTCGGAATTTGGAGACACTCTCGAATCTCTGAGATACTTCGTAAAATCTCGTATTTGAAATTATAAGACACTACAATGTGTCTTAGTCGGAATTTCAAAACACTTTTCAATGCCCAAGACACTATTCAAGGTGTTTTTTTTAAATTCGAAGACACTTTTAAACGTCTAAGATACTACTTGAAGTGTTTTATAAATAATTTGAAGACAATCCTTGAAGTCTGATTTTGAATTTAAAGTTCTTGAAAAGTATCTCTTCTGGAACTCTAATACACTTTTAAGTGTCGAAGACACTTTTTAAAGTGTTTTTTAAAAATTTTCAAGATATTTCGAATTTCCAAGACACTTCTTGAAGTGTCTTATTAAAATTCAAAGATCCTCCGAAGTATCTTTTCTGGAATGGTAAGACTTTTTTTAAAGTGTCTTTGAAAATCCGAAGATATTCAGACATTTCTAAGACACTTTACAAAATGTCTTACTCGAAAATCTAAGACACTCAGCGTCTCATTCGGAATTGTAAGACTGTCGAATCTCTGAGATACTTCGTAAAGTCTCTTATTTGAAATTATAAGACACGCCAATATGTTTTATTTGGAATTTTAAAGCGCTTTTAAATGTCCAAGACACTATTCGAGGTGTTTTATTAAAATTCGAAGACACTTTTAAACGTCTAATATACTACTTGACGTGGTTTATAAAAAATTTGAAGACAATCCTTAAAGTCTTATTTTAAATTCAAAGTCCTTGAAAATTTTCTTTTCTAGATTTCTAATACACTTTCAAGTGTCTAACTTATTAAAGTTCTTGTTTTTTTTCAAATTATTTTGAATTTCCAAGACACTTCTCGAAGTATCTTATTTCAACTTCGAAGACACTCCAATATGTCTTATTTGGAATTCGAAGACACTTTTCAATGTCCAAAACACTTTTGAAGAATTTAAAGGTGTTTTAAGAAAATTCTAAGACACTTTAAAATGTCTGACACACTAATTATTAAAGTGATTTATTACAAATTAGTAGACACTTTTCAAAGTGTCTTATTAAAGTTCAAAGATCCTCCGAAGTAGCTTTTCTGGAATTGTAAGACACTTTTCAAAGTGTCTTTGAAAATCCAAAGAAATTCAGATATTTCTAAGACACTTTACAAAATGTCTTACCCGAAAATCTAAGACACTCAGAAGCGTCTCATTCGGAATTTTAAGACACTCTCGAATCTATCAGATACTTTGTAAAGTCTCTTATATGAAATTATAAGACACTCCAATATGTCTTATTCCAGAATCTCAAAACACTTTTAAATGTCCAAGGCACTATTCGAGGTGTTTTATTAAAATTCGAAGACACTTTTAAACGTCTAAGACACTACTTGAAGTGATTTATATAAAATTTGAATACAATCCTTGAAGTCTTATTTTGAATTAGAAAGTTCTTAAAAATTATTTTTTCTGGACCTCTAATACTCTTTCAAGTGTCCAAGTCACTTTTTAAAGTGTTTTTCAAACATTTTCAAGATATTTTGAATTTCCAAGACACTACTCGAAGTATCTTATTTGAAATTCAAAGACATTTCAATGTGTCTAATTGGGAATTTCGAGACACATTTTAATGTCAAAAATATTATCCAAAACGAATTTTTTCAATTTTTCTTACAGATAACTTCATTAAGGGATGGGGGGCGGAATGTCTTGCTACGCCACTGCATGAGATATGGCACTAGCAATTGCCCGCTGACAACTAGTATCAGATCTCATATCATATCACATATCAGATCTAACATGACATTAAGATGATATGACCATGAGAATTTTATTTTCAGCAGGGACACCTTACCTTGTAAGGGCAATTGACAGGAAGCTGAAGATAATTAGGACCAACGCGATGCCTGTGAGTGTCACCATATGCAAAAAGTCGACCTTGCAGCATTTTGTCTGGGCTTGGTTCAATGCCAGGAGGCATGTGCGCCGGGTCAAACGCTGCCATTTCCACGTCAGTGAAATAGTTGGTCGGGTTTTTGTCCAGAACCATTCTACCTACTGGTATCAACGGGAATTCCTTGTGAGGCCATACCTACCACAGAGAAATTAAAAAAATTACTGAAACTTACTCTCTTCATTCTTTAGAGTGAATTTTAATTGTAAGTTTGATTGCAGAAGTTGCACTCTAGGAAAAGTAATCGCTCTTAATTTGAGAGGTAGTGTTTTTACTCAATGTTATTTAAAAGATTTAATATTGAGTTATAATAGTATTTATTTTGTCCATTTTTTAAAAATATCTATAGCCAGACACTACATAATTACTTTTGTAACGTCGAAAATGTTCCACCGGAATTTCTTCGCTTGCTCGTCAGTCATAACTTGAATCGAGAATGTCCACGAAGGATAAGAACCTCTAGCAATGTTGTTGTACAAATCACGAATCGAGTAATCAGGATCAGAAGCGCTTATTTCCATGGCTCTTTCAGCAGTTATATTTTTAATGCCTTGGTCAGTCTGGAACAATTTTATCATCAACATACAATGATTTGGATATAGTTAAAATCATTTAAAAAATGATGATAATATAATAAATAAAGTATTATATTGACCGCTTTATGTCTACAACATAATTAAAACTTGTTCCTGATCTCGAAATCCAAAATAAGTAACAATATTTTGAGATGAACGTTTCAGGATTTTTCTTTTGAGTTTTAAAACACGCATATAGCAAAAAAAATTTTAGAAAAATACCTCTATTAGAAAAGTAGAATTTTAGAAAAAGTTTCCTTATAATACTTTTTTTATAAAAACTGAATCCCAATCCAAAAAATCCTTCAAATTGTTTAAATACTAAAGAATATAAAGAATACTATAAAAGTATTGGATAAAAAAATATCTAAACCTTAGTGACTTGAAAATCACAAAAATCGAATTCCATTACATTATCTACGAATATGAAAAATGTGCTTTATTCTGGACTTCAATAGTTGTGTAACTTGAAATTCACATACTCTAATAAATTGAAAAATTAAGAAAAAAAAACTACCAAATTTTTTTTATTGCAGCTCATATTTTCAATGCATGATCTTTTAATTTTGCTACTCTGCAATATTAACTTTTTTTAAAGTGAATAATCCCATCGATTTCGGTATAATTTAGAATATTTGTAAAAAAATATTATGAAAATAAGATGCTAACTTTCCAATGGAATTTGCACCAGACAAAATCGTTGTTGTTATTGACAAGCTTGAAAGTATGAGAACCATAACCGTTCATGTGGCGGTGACCGTCAGGGATACCACGGTCGCTGAAGAGAAACATAATTTGGTGAGTCGATTCCGGTCTCAGACTGACAAAATCCCAAAACATGTCTGCATCCTGAAAAAAATTTTTCCATTATTTATAGGCATGAGTGAGTAGTATTCCTACAAGTTAGTAAAATTCATAGTTTTTTACTGCAATCTCTGAATTTTCTGGTATTATTCATATTGCTCCGATATAATAATTAAGATTTAGTTGTTTATTATATTTAGTGTATTATACATCTATTTTTTGGTATTTCTTTTTTTTCTAGATTTTTGAATGAAATAATGTTTCAAAGCTGAACCACTTTGACAATTTCAAAGTTGTCAATAGTTTAATAAAATTCAGTGAATTAATAAAATTTCTCACCATTCACATCAATTTTTTTGACCACGTTTATTATGTTACTTTATTAAAACATGAATTGATTTTTATGTACTGTTCAATGAAGATCTAAAACACTTGAAGAATATGCAAAAATTATGACAAACCGTAATGAGTTGCAAACATAAAAAAAAAAAGAAAATATAATTAATTTAAAATATATACAATTTTTCTAGAAAAATTGGAAAAATTATTGGAATTCATAAAAATGTTCGTGAATATTGTACATTGTGAACTCGTCATTGTCACTGACTGTGAAACATTGCTCGAGTTCATAGTCAACTATTTATTTATTCAACTTTTTAATTTATTTTTCTGGGTATAATAATTGATTAATTCAATAAAAAATTGCAAAATTACAAAGTCCTTCAAAGCTACGAACAATCTGAATAACCCGGAAAATTTTTTTTAATTTTAGAAACATTTCGAATATTTCGTATTACATTGAAAATCTTGGAGATATTGAGAAATTTAAAATCTTTGAAAATGTCAAAGACTGTCAATTATTTTATCGAATTTTCATAATTGATTGATATTTAGGAAATAAACATTAATTTTTTGGACTGTCTTCATCATCATACTTCTTGAAATTGTGTATAATGATTTTTTTTTATTAATAAAAGTCTGAACGATTCAGAGTATGAAATATCACAAAAAAATAAAAAAAAAAATTTCTTTCGTATAGAGAATTCTAAATAGTTCACGTAATATTCAAAAATTTTGATTTTCTTAAATCAAAAAAACATATAAGCTTTTAAAGATTGTCAAAAATTGTATGATATTCGTGGAAATCGTACAATTTATGAAAATGTTAACAATTTTGTGGGTTGTGTTCATTATCATGTTTTCTAGGAATTATATAGTAATAATCTTCTAATTTTTTATTTAATTAAGAATGAGGAAAAATTTACTTATTATTTAGAAAAACTTCTATGAAAATTGTAAAGTTGTAAATAGTTGTAATAATTTTCAATATTTGAAGCATTTGAAAAAATTCGTAGATATTCGAAATTTTTGAATTTTTAGATAGTTTTATAAAATTCAAAAAATGTGTAGTATTTCGGACTATTTTCATCAATTTCTGAAACCATGCTCATGATCATACTTTTGTGAAATGAAGATTGATAATTTCTTCTTTTTTCAATAAAACTTTGAAAGACTCAAAGAATACGAAAAAACTACGAATAATCGTAATAAGTTTCACAATATTTCATAAAATTCAGAAACTTTTGAATAGTTTTTCGTATGTTTTTAATATTGAAAATTTCAGAAAATAGAAAACATTGAAAAGTTTGAAGATTTTTAATAATTTCCTGAAATTTTAATAATTATTGAAATTTTCTAAAATTCCCGTAAAATTTGTAGATTGAGGTAAGTTTAGAATATTCTGTAGAACTTCGAAAAACCACGCAATATTCTTCGAATTTTTTAAAATCCAAAAATGTTTCATCCTATGCCGATGATCAATAATTTTGAAAATTTCAAAGAAAATCTAGAATTTCTAGAAATGATGATAATTTTTGTTAATTTTGAAAAGGTTTGACGATTTCATAAATCAACAGTTCGTAAATTGATTATTTTTAGCGTGGGTAAATATGGGTATATTTTAACAATCTAGAATTTTTCAGGTAAATAGTTTTTCCTACTATCCTCACATATTCTGTCACCTCT
>JAPYZL010084300.1:0-15633 GCA_030522825.1 Platygaster orseoliae
TTACTGAGCGCATGCGAAAGATTTGCTTTTGTTTTTAGTAATACTATCAGGCTGGAGCTCTCACCTCCCAAATTTACGTTGTAAATGTTTTTTGGGGGGTCCACCTTTTCAAATTACAGTCAGGAAGTGAGTTGAATATAATTATTATTCTAAAGGATTTAACTTTTTAATAAAATCTCTGTGATATAATTTGAAAAGAAGATTCCTCACTATAGGAATCGCAAAATTCAAGTCTATATTCGTGTAACTTGATTAATCAATGACACCACTCTCTGTACGTAATTATAAATGAAGTTCGTAAATGCACTAGCGGATTCAATGTGCAATTTTATTTCGACTGAGCGAGGGAAAATTGAAAAAGGATGAAAAATTTAGTAATGATGCGGAAAGAAAGTTAGTGAACTTTCGACACACTTTTCTGGTGATCGTGGGATGGAGGGTGAATGAAGGATAAAATTGGAAGAGGCTGAGGAGCGTGGGGGGCGCGGGGTATGGAGGATCTGGTTTTGTCTAAGGGCTCTTCTATCGAGCTTTGGCACATTTACTGCATTGTGCTGCAGAATGCACTTCGCCGCGCCACCGGATTCGTGCGCGTTGGGCGGCGCAGTCATTCGGTTTGGGAGCTTGGGACTTTTTATCGGGTTATCGTCGTGGGGATGATGATGTATCTGGAAATTGAGGAAAACTTGGGAATTGAATGAAATCAAGGAATTCTCTTTGTTCCGCAAAACTTCATAGAAATGGAATTCACAGCTTCTGAAAAAGTTGAAATAATCGACATAAATATTTTTGATGAAATATCGATCAGTTAACATAGTTTTTAGATACCTAACTAAAGATTGTGCTGAATACGTGAACTTCCATTAAAAAAAAAAAATTAATTTCTTGTCCCTTCACCCCTTTCTCCAACATGAATCAGAAAACATATTCACATTCAACCCTACTTTTCAACCTCTTCATTGAAGTTGAGAAAATGGACGAAAAGTGATCCTCTAGAATGAACGTGAATTTTCTCAGATTATAAAAATGCTGGTCCGTCAAGATCTCGTCTGGAGAGAAAAAAAGGATTCTGTACTAAAGCTCGTAGGAAAAAACGCAGAGACTTGGAAAGCACGACGAAAGTGACGAGGAACAAAAAGTGTGAGGCTGCAGGGAAAGGAGAAAAAGCCAGGATCAAATTCAAGAGACTCGCTTTGTTCGAGTACCTTAATTATTAATGTGGCGCGTCGCTGGAGCCGCGTCACGTAGACGGCGCGTTTTGCGTAAATATATAACGACGAAATTCGCGAAACTGTATCGCGCTCGTAATATACCGGGCCGGAAAAATGTCCGCCTTTGTCCCGAACTCGTGGCAGGAATAAAAATCGCGGGTCGTGGCCCGTGACGAATTTCCCAGGCTTCGTGTTTTATTGTCGTTGCTCGGAATTAAGCAATGATGAGATTTTTATCATGTCACAGCAAGATATATTTTTTACAAGTTAATTTTCTTGTGACTCCCTACTATATGCGGAGTTACATTCTAAATTTTTATTCTTATAGCTAGTTTCCTTATATTTTAATTCAACTACACGAATTTACATGAAAAGAAAAAATTGTGTTTTCTATACTGATTTAGGGTAACTCAGTTCAAAAATATCAATAATTTATTTTTACGAAGAAGCGTTATCGAAATATTTGCATAAAAACCTGTTTTCCTCATTTATCGCAATAAATATCAAGAATGATAATTTTTAAAATTACAAAAAATAAACATAATTTGAAAGGTGGAATACTGAAAAATACTTCTTAGATTTACACTTTTTTCATCTAATCGAAATAGTTGTTTTCAAGTTACAGCCACTGAAAATCAAAAATAAGTGCATGTTTGAGTGTACGTGATAATTTGAAGTGCACTTTTTTTTGACGTTCAGTGTTGGAAATTTGTAAAAAATTTGTGATTTGTAAAAAATGTATCAAAAATTTCAAAAGTGTTACCGAAGATTTTAATGAATTCACAGTTTTTTTTTCATATCTGTGAAATCACATGACGAACGAATTAAAGT
Source organism: Platygaster orseoliae (assembly GCA_030522825.1). Taxonomy (NCBI): domain Eukaryota; kingdom Metazoa; phylum Arthropoda; class Insecta; order Hymenoptera; family Platygastridae; genus Platygaster; species Platygaster orseoliae. Next base: position 2,043 of record JAPYZL010084300.1, read on the forward strand.
ATTAAAGTATATAACTGAGAATTTATGTATTTTGAACAAAACGAAAAATATTTAACAAATAAAGCCTATTATTTGTAATATACATATAAATAAATAAAAAGTTTTATTAGATACACATAAATAAATTGATTATGGAATATAATAGTTACATTAAAATGATTTTATTCTTAACTTGGTAAAGAGAATATGTGACGCACCACAATGAAAGGGACCTAAGAGGCATCAGACATAAGAGCTATTATCTGCTTATTTTCAATGAGAAAATGACTCTAACATAAAATGCCTCTTAGGTCCCTTTCTTCGAAGCGCGTCACATATAATCAGTAAAAAAATTAATAATAGCTTTGTAAATCAATATATTCTTCTTCATCAAGAAACACATTGACAGAAAAAAAAGGATATCAAATTAATCGAAAATCTAATTAAAAGTCGTGTGTAATCAATCAAAGTTGTATTACAAATAATATGAGTCGTATGTGAGTATGAGGTGTAAAATACTGCAACGAAATAAGCTGAAGAAAACAATTCATGAAGCTATGTTACATAAATTGACTTAGAATATTGTATGTCTGAAGCTATAGCTGTATCTATACTTCACAATAACCAACGAGAATTATTCCTAACCTCAAAAAAGCATCATTATAATAGTAAAAATGTCTGTCACAATTTTTGTATTATAAACAATGGGAGTTGATCTACAAATTGCAAAAGTAGTACAAAAGTATATCAAGTAAAATACACAACAAGCACGTCTTAATTATAAAATAATAAAGTTACGTTAGTTTCACACATAGACTTTGAATCATGTAAAATAATGAAATAATTAATACCAAAACGATTAAAAATTTTTTTTTCATCTAGAAGGAATGTTTATTTTCAGAAACATATTAATTATTATCAAACTTTCTTAATATCATAGCAACTTGTATATACCCATAAAAAACTAATGATTTGCCAGTGTTTTTGAATAAAAATATAATATAATAACATGATCGTATTCACTAATGATGATGAAATAATATTTATGTGGCATTTCGATAATGTTTTTATCAACAAAATATTATATTGAAAAATAATCACTGTCTAATGTGTAAAAAAGCAATCAACAATATATCTTACTTCTAAAAATATTTAATCCTTAAACAATTACATTTATAATGAAATTATGATTGTTACAATAATAAACGTACACAAACAACACGAATTTATGTGAACTTATCACTGCTTGCCACCACCAATCAATTTCAATAACACAATATTATTATAGAATTGCTTTGTTAGGAGCATATGTTGCTATATGTGAATGATAATCAATTTCAATATTGTAAAGCAAATCGAACAACACTGATCAACAAAAAGCACGTAGTTCAATTTAATCATCCTTCTATTAACATTGTAAATATGTTCAATATTCTGACTTTTCCACCTCAAAACATTTAATTTAAAAAAAACTGCATTTACCTCTTTATAACCTGAAGATCTTCATCTTTTGCGATTATAAATTCATGATTTATCCATTTTATCCCCAACTTTTGACTATTATACTTTTTGTACTTTATAGTTAAAATTTTAGATATTCTGAACTCTCAATCCATTCTTAGCTTCTGAACTTTTCTATTTAATAATTTTATTATTTGATAGCTAAATTGTACTTACTACTTGTTTACTTGTAAACTGAAATATTTATTATGTTTATTGAATAATTACAATTGTTTTCACCAGCTGTATCCTTGTATATTGAATTGTATACAACCTGAAGATATTCATCATTTTGATTAGAAATACTACATTTTCATTTTATTCCTAGTTTCCGAATATTTGTATTTTTCCATATCATGATAAAATATTCGAAATTCTAGATTTTAATTTTATTGTGAGCTTGTGAAGTTTTCTTTTTGGTTTTTTCATCATTTTCTAACTGAAAAAATCAAATAAATTACGCTATATTATTCACCCTACACACTGAGTATCCGTCGGAGCTCTCTCGTCCCCTGAAAAGTCAGCCCGGTGCACTTAGCTACAGTAAGACCCTGAGCTCTCACAGGACGATATCCACTTATGTCGCGGTTTCCCTTCACCGGCTCCGTGACAACTAAGTGAACGATCGGGAACAAAATCTATCGAGTATCATCATCAACCGATCCTGCCGAACCGAGTTTAGCGGTCTGATATGCATTACGCGAGGACGCGAAAATTTAATATAACCTTTTCCTTGTATAGCTGGTGATATACTAATTTAATGGTTGCTAAAAAAACAGTATCATCTAACAATTCAGGTGTTGGTGATGTGCTCATATCCTGAATTATTATGAAATTGATCTAGAAATATTTGTACAGTTGAAATTACTAGTTAATTTATGTAAGATTATTTGAAAGGAAAGATTATTCATGAAAAATAAGTTTTGAACAAATTGTAACTACGAAAATTTAGAGTAGTGCATACATTTTTATAATTTTCGTGAGGTATGTTATTCATTACACTTTGTTAAATTTTCTAGTATTTACAATAAATTTCAGTATTTCATGTGGATCATTGTGTAGATTTCTTGAATTTGATGCTATTATTTTGAAATTTCAACGATTCTATTTAAAAAACTTTTTTTGAACAGATTTACAATAGTTCTTTTCCGTATTTATTCGATTGAAATGATTTTTTCGTACTTTGCCGCTATTGTATATAAATTTCTAGAATTATGTGTTCTACGATTCATAGTTTTATATATTTTTAAGAAAACTATTTATTCATATAGTTTTGAAGTTTATTAGATTCATACTTTTTAAACTCCATATTCAAGTTTATAAACTTTATGAACTTTTGAATATGTAATGAAAAATTAATATTTTAAAACAAATAATGTACATATTTATATATAAGTAAATATTTTTTATAGGTATATAATAACTATTTATTAATTTATTTTCATTATAAATATGAATTTTCCAAATTAATTTGAATTAAAAGCAACTTCATTTGAATGAATCATTATATTTTTTTCTTAATTTGATATGTAATTATTATATATGAATGAATAAATTTAAAAAAATATTAAATATTACATAATAGAGTTTATGAACTTCATGAACTACGAAGTTTAAAAGATTTTCAGCGTTTCAAAATTTTTTTTTTTAGTTCATGCAGCTTTCAGTGATTTTTCATTACTTTTATAGACTTCTGTAAATATTTCTCGAATTGGATCATCTAGAGTTCAAATTTTGATTGAATATCAGTATTTTTTTAAATTTTTGTGACGCTTAAGAGCATATTTATTCATATTATAAAATTTTTTTTACTCATAAGCTTTTTTCGCATTTCCTAGTATTTTATGAATTTGATGATCTAAAATTTAAAGTCAAGAAGATAATGAGTATTTTTTCACAATTTTTATGAAACTTTTTCATAGAATTCAAATTATTTTAGTATTTTTTTAAAGTTTGTATAATTCCAAAGATTTGCTGGTATTTTTTATAGATTTGTTGGTTGACTACTAGAATTTAATGCCCAAGTTTTCAGAATTTTCTTAAACGTTAAGCAAATTCATACATTAAAATTTTTTACTAATATCCATTAGATTTAGGATTAAAAAAAAATATTGACTTTCCGCATAATTCCTAAAAAAAAATCATTAGTAAAATTTCGTTTATGAAAAAATTCTTCAGAAGCAAGAATCATTGTTCTTTTTTAGTTAGTAAAATGAAAATTTCTAAACGTTGTTCGAATTTTAGAACTTCATGAAACTGTTTTAGTATATTTTTTATATTGTTTATTTAATTTATTCTTTGTTGTTGTTCTTATGTATTTTTTCCTAAATTTTCATTTTCATAGTTTTTTACTAGTTTATTATACTATTACCTATAACTTACTTTTATTTTAACATACAAAAATAATTTTATTCAAATTTCACAAGGGGTTTTAACCCATAAAACACCCTTTACATTCGCACCTACATCCAGTTAAACTTGAAATCTTATGAAATTTTTCAGCAAACTCATTTAACAAACATCTCAATAATATACCAACATTTTTTTCAAAAGAATTGTTAGCTTATAATGACAATTTTGATCGAAATTTGTCATGAATTTTCCAAATATCTCAACAGTCGTTGCATTCGGGAATCGAATCGTTATCCCCAGAGATCTGAGACGCTTTTCCAAAAGGGGTAAGTAGGGGAGAAAGGGGGAGGAATCCGGTAATTTGGTAATTCGCTGTCGGCTAATGCAACGACGTCAGCGTGCACGCGCATGAAAGCAGAGAGTCGTTACGGCAATCAGAGATAATGTGATAGTGCAATATGCCCCGGCAATTGATTCGCTTTAATTACGAGGGTTACTCGCGTCTCTCTTCCCCTCTCTCTCTCTTTTTACCTCTCTTTCTATCCTTCTTCTCTCTGGAAAATAAGCGTCGCGAGTTTCCAAGTTGCTGGGATACCCGGGCAAACATTGCGGAAAGTTCGAGTGCCTGGGGAGAAAATGGGAAAAATGCATCTCCCGATAAAAAAAAATTAAAAAAAAAATTGTTGATTTAGGAATTTGTTGTCGTTGTACGTTTCATTGTTGAAATTGTATTGTAACAACATATTTTTTGTTGTATTCGTGGGATTTTCTCAAAAAACCGAACTTGCCATTATTCGTAAGCACTAGACACCCTGAAAACTCTGGGGGCAAAAAAGAATCGATTCCATTAGTTAAATGAAGATGAAAAAGCCGCGGTAAGTTATTTCGGGCGCTTCGGATAGAACGGACGTAAAAGGCTTGAAAGCACACGCAGCGATGTCGACGTCCTGAGAGCATGAAACAATGAAAGTAAATACGGGCGATGGAAAACTGGCAGCCAGCGAAAGAATGAAAGGCAACCGTTACAAATTACAAAGGGCGAAATAAAAAATACAACGTGTGCTTGATTTAAGCAAACACTCGTCCGCGCATTTTCGCCCGCATGACTATTTCTCTGAGTGGTGAAAAAATCAGAACAATTTAATCATCTAACATTTGAATTAGGGGTCTGAGCTTTAAGTAATGAATGGTTGAAACCAATAAATGTGTTTGCATTGCGAAATATATTCAGGTTAACAGTTTCATGGAATACTCAGTAATTTGAAAACTTCATTACAGACAAATTTGTATTAATATCTGAAAAATTTTGAAAATGAAAGAAGTTTGGAAAATAGTTTGAATTACAAAAATATTTATGAACTGGATAAACATTTGTTATTTAGTAAATATGAAAAAGGCAAATGTTTTCATTGAAATATTCCTCTGACTATTTCTCTGACAAAATATTTCCATACCAACCACTGCTTCACATTAACGTACTTTGGGCTGGAAAATTCCGTAATTACTTTTTCTGTAATGAGTATACCAAACTCCGTAAAAGCGAATTTTCATGTGTATGTAGTAACGTATGAGTTCACAAGAGTCACAAGTTTGTTAAAAATATTGTTCACTCGTTGTTATTGTGCTTTTTCTGAATAGTTGAGTTTTGCATTAATGAAATATTATTTGCGCATTTCCATCGCTTGAAACTGTTTCAGTTCAAAAATATGTTTTCTCAATTTTTCGAATGCAATATCAAATGATTGTGTTCGGTTTGTTTGTTAACATAAAAAAATAAAATAAAATAGAGCATGAATGTCTATCAACATTGAAAATATACCAGACAGAAAAAGTTGTAGCATTTCGCTTTTATAGAAATTCATTAACAAATCACTAATTTTTTTAGTCTCATGCTTTCATTTCCATTGTCCCAGCCTTTGATCAAAAAGAACAACATATTGATACTTGAAAATATTGATTTTTTATTGTAAAGGAACATAAATAAACGAATTTGGATGTGTCCAATCGAGTTGTAATAAAACGATATTTTATTGCGACAAGTTAGTTTTTCATTTAATTGCAATTGCATGCTTTGAGAATTTTTCGATCAGAATTTTTAAAACCTTTTTTAACAAAACAAGTTGTGTCAGTAGATATGTCAAGTTAACAAACGATATCTTTTTTGTGTAAACAAATTTCAGTTTATAATGAGGGGAAAATATATTGACAGATATCAAAATTTTGAATTTTGAAAATCGAGTTTCATTTTTATTTTCAAATTCAGTTACAATCTATATAAAGTTTATTTAATAAGAGTGACAATCATTCGCAAAAATCAGACAAATTGATTTTGAACTCAAATTTTGTAATAACGTTATTCATATTACTTAGAATTAGTAGAATATGTTTATTGGGTATTTTCACTATTATAAAAAAATGAAAATATCTTTAATAATGTTTTTGTTGTTTGTAGTAATGGATTGCAATAATGATATTCCATATGTATTAACGATAATATTAAAAAAAAATATATTTAGACATATAGATGATTTTTTAAATTTATATTTATATAATTGTATTTATTGATATATATTACATATACACATTTAATATTATATTCATAAATTTACATGACTTTTTTTTCATTATTGCTTCCATAAAAGTATTTGAATATTGTAATGTGTTTATACATATTTTTTTTAGCAGAATTTAGCAGAATATGAAAGGATAGAGAATATTCCTCAATATTATTAAATTTTGTAAGCTTTTATATTAAAATATTTAATGTAATTTATTTATAAAAATTATATTTCCTGGAAAAAACGGAAAAAGTTCAACTTCTTTCAAAATCTAGACCAGTCTTTAACTAAACACGTTTAACGTTAGTATGAAAGCGACCCCTGAGTTTTATGTGGCAACGTGTGAGGAAAGTGCGCGAAATTCGCACGTTCGCCCGAGGCGGCATGTAATACAGAGCGCGTCTCACACCCCCGGAACAGGGGTAAATGTCGTCGTCGCTCGGCTCGAGATGAATATCGGGCGATATTTTAGGAAGCTCGTGAAATATGCGTGGGCCCCGTCAAACGGGCGCTCAACATTTCCCTGCCTGCGCGTTATTTTAATAATGCCGCTGGCCTTTAAAGCCGTAGCGACAAAAGCCGGCTGTTCCCGCTCTCGCGAGTGAATAAATTGCAATAACGCGCCGTGAGAAGCACGCGATATTGTGCCTTTCCGCGAAAAAGGGCGGGAAGGTAGACAATGGGCTTAATTTCGGTGATTAGCTGTGGAAAGTTCGGTGCTTCAAGTGTGAAAGTTTCAAGTCGAATAGGTATTTTGAGCACTTGAGCTTTCGAGTTTGATGGTTGAGTTTAAAAAATTGAGTGCGTGGTATTTGAAGGTTGTAATTCTTGGTAGGGCAATGTTCACAAAGTTTACAATGTTCAACATTGTTAAACAATTTAAGAGGTTATTAAAAGCATTTTTCTATCTCACTTAAATTATCCCGATATTCCCAAAGTACCCTATCCAAATAAAAAAACAGTTTACAAACTAAACTTTTTTCCAATAACTTGCAAGAATAAACAATACCTATGTGCAATTTCAACAATTTAAATTCCTCAATAAACAATAGTGCAAAAACTCTTCTCGTCAATAACTGCAACATAAATCTAATTTCAAAATCCTTTTCCTCTATAATATCGTAAACTTCATCCAACAAATAATGCAACTTAATTACTTTTCATTCAAAAAAAAACAAAGTTTCTATACATCACTCTGTCACAGTTTCCAATGCTTTTGACTACGGAACGTTTTACGTTTGTTTCGGTTAAAGCTGGCACTAGGCAATGAAACTTCATTGGAGGCAAGTGACATGTGCGGTATGCTTTATGAGTCCCGCGAGTAATTACGATGTACTCCTGGACCCTCGGGCATTGCATTTGTGGTTGCATCGAGGTGCCAATAAAATTCCGAGTCCAAAGAAACCGACGCGGTAAAATGTCACGCGAGCAGCACACGCAACCACCCACGGCTTCGGGCTGGTCAGTTACGGCAAGGACTTGTAAACCATTATTCCGTATTTACGTACTCGCGTGTTCGAGTTATTGCGAAAGACTTGATTTTATCTGTGTTTCTGTCGTGTTCATCATCTCATAGGTCGTTGATCCGGAAAATAAGAGTTCAGTCTGCTCTGAATAACATTTCTGAATAAAGAATTTTTAACGTTTTTTGTGATTCAGTCATTGTCTGTATTTAACAAAGGAATATCCAGTTTGTCGAATACCGAATCGAAGTTCTGAAAGTTTATTATCGCAGTCAGAATTAAGAAATACGATAATCCTCCACCAACAACCAGAAACTCGCCGTAAACAAGTTCCCGTTCGTTGAATTCCACTCGGAATCCATAAATCTGCTTCAGCCGAAATGTGGCGGGAAAGGCTTTAAAAGTTAAATCAAGCTCAAGCGGCGAGTTGACCAATCATCAGTCCCGAACGTGGCTTAGCTGAAAATTTAAGCCCCGAGTGAAACGCGTTAGCCCCCGGAAGTTTCAGCAACGACGTAGCAGAGTGCCCATAGAACAACAACAATCCCTCGAGCGTGGTCTGGCCCCACACGCTCTGTCGTCCAACTTTAAAAGCGATGTCTCATGGTCGGATTGTTTGGAATTCGAATGACCCTTGCCCTCGGGGAGCCCAAGGCATAAGACGCTTTCTGAGCAATAAATGAACGGGATCGGTAGCTCTTGTAATAACGGAACTGGAGTATCGATGTTCTAGTAAACAGTAAAAAAATTCCAATAACGCAATTTAACGAAATTTCTTAGTTAATTTTACGAAAAAAATGGATATCTTTTATCAATTAGTGCAACAAAATTTAAGTTTGAAAAACTTGATGAGCTCTCATTAGCAAAAATCAATAGAATATGGCCCCAAACGCATATATGTCGGAGCATTTTCAAAAGTAGTCCTTGTTTACGAGTAATTAATTATTAAAAGTTCTGAATAAAAAGTTGTATAACTCCCTCAATTTTTATTAGATTTTAAAAACGAAAAAAAGAAAATTGCTTTCTGAAATTGGGGAACCCATTTATGCTGAAAAATTTGCGGAAATTTACATTTTTTTGCAATTTTTTGCTAAAACTTTTGCATTTTTCTGATAGTTAGCAAAAATTTTCGCAAAGTTGCATTTTCGAGAATAATAATAATTGATGACTCAAATAAAAATTTTCTACACTTTAGTATTTTATAGACTTTATCATTTTAAATAAAGTGTAATACTAATTTTAATAACAATAAATAATTAATGAATTTTTCTCGTAAATACAATTTTGCGAAAATTTTTGAAAAAAATTGCAAAAAATTGCGAAAAAATACAACTTTCGTTTTTAAAATCGAATGAAAATTGAGGGAGTTATACGATTTTTAATTTATAACTTTTAATAACTAATTACTCAGAAATAAGAGCTAACTTTTGAAAATGCTTCGACATATATGCGCTTGGGGCCATGTACATACTATCGATTTTCGCTAATGAGTGCTCATCAACTTTTTCAAATTTAAATTTTGTTGCACAGTGTTATTAACAAAGTGCAAAAAGACTTGGAAAGTTCAGTTCGATTTTTCGAGTTATTTACAATAATGAATATAAATTCAAAAAAATCAAGAATATGTCTAATTTTAGAAAATAAAAATACCATTTTCTGGGCATATTTATATTATTCACTTTTCATGCTGTTTGTTAAGCCACCCTAAGAAAAAGAGAATGAAGTATTATTGAAAATATATTGCCACCAAAGTAACTGATAAAAGTGATCATTTCTTACGAAAAAAATTGTAGAAATGGATTTTTTGCATCAAGAACATCATTGTGATATTTTTATTTTATGAAAAATTATGTATTTTAAGGGTTTTTTAATTTACATTTGTTAATACATGTAAATTATCATAATTAATTCATAATTTTGATATTTATGATTATAACTATTAATAAATAAAAAAATCGAACTCAACTTTCAGAACCCTTTTATATGTATGACCCAAGGCATCTGTTATTACAAAAATTAAGTGGGAATTTCCAGTTTTTGTTGAACAGTGTATTACTTATGTTTTTCCTTCAGCCGCAGTAAAAATGCTTTGTAAGCCCAATTTATTGAACGAGGTTATTTCAGAAAAAGCTGGGCATGAAAAACTGCAGGCAATTAAAATTTGTAGAATCCTATATTTAATTTGAAAGCTTTGAGAAGATTCCTATAAAGCAGTTATACGATGTTATAATTTTTCAGAAGTCTTCCGAATTGTTGACGTCATAAAAAATTACAATTATACGTTGTTTTCGTAAATTTTTGAAGTATAATGTTACAACTTTTGTTGACGTTTTTTCGGATTGACGTCTATCATAAAACTAATAAACAGGAAATTTATCTTTTAATGATCCTTGGAGCCAAGCGTGTAATAAAGAACTAACGAATGTCCTTTTAATTATTTATTTATTTTTCCAGCTTTCGACCCTGTATTTTAGGTCCTCATCAGGAATCTTGATTACAAAAAAGTCTTCATCATTATATTTATTCTCAATTATTAATATATTCAAATTATTAAAACCAGGCTTTTTTTCATTTTTATCTACTTACGTATCTGACGTACGCGTCCACCCAACCCAATAAAATGGTAAGATCCAACTTCAACAAATAGAGGAAAAATTACGATAAAGGCTACCATGGGTACTATTAAGTATGTTTTATTATTACAACTTTTGGAAATATAGAAATTTTTATGATAGACAATTCAAAAGGCTCAAATCAAAATTCGACAATCTAATGAGAGAGCATAATGTTTTGAATGATAAGATCAAACTGAATTTAGAGACACATAATTATATAAAGAATTTGACGAATCGAGAAATTCCCGATCATGTACTAAGAATTTTAAATTTAGGAGAGAAATTTAATGCTACATACAGAAGCAATAAGGAAATTCCTTACATTGAAATTATTAAAGATTTTGAAAGTAATATCTATAAGATTGATAAAGATCTGAGGAATGACTTTAGAAATGACGTAGTACAGTTCTTACTTAATCTTTACAATAGGAAAAGGCATACATCGATGAATGAGAGGATAATTCTTAATTATATAAAAATGACGGATAAGTTTTTGAAGGAAAATAGGGATTTGATGATAACAAAGGCAGATAAGGGGGGAAAAGTAGTAATAATGTACAGATCCGATTATGAGGAAAATATGCGAACGCAACTCAATGATAATACCACTTACAGAAAAATAAAAAATTACCTACTCAAGGATAGAGCCTCCCATAGATTGTGGTTTTTGCGCCTCGAGTTTGTCCGTGGATTAAAAAAAAAATATCCATCTGAGATCTTTTAAATTTTGAACAATTATTCTTTTTTATTTACTCTAATTATAAAAGAAAAATTTTTTGGAAAATCTTGCTTGGATCCTGAGATATGGGCTGCCAAAGTTGACCGTGCATTTTTCACTGGCGTGCACGATAGCCTTCAAACGTCTCAACCGATTCTAATGATTTATATATTAAATTCAAGTGCATTAAATTTCCCATGGAGTGACGTTCTTCAAATTGTAAAAAAAAATTTTTTTATTACAATTTTCATCAATACAGGACAGGAAAAAAATGATTTTTTACAAAAGTCGTGTAAAAATAAAAAAAAAATTTTTTTTATAAAACAAAAACGTCACTCCATTGAGGACATAATAATACAAAAATATTGTCAAACATTTTGGTTCTAGGATCATTTTTGAAGGCTCTAGAGTGTACGCCTTTTGCCTCTCCGAAAAATGCACGGTCAACTTTGGCACCCCATATCTCTGGATCCAAGCAAGATTTTCCAAAAAAAATTTTTTTTTTGTTATTAACGTAAATAAAGAAAAATAATTGTTCAAAAGTTCAAATATCTCAGATGGATAGTTGTTTTTTAATCCACGGACAAATTCGAGGCGCAAAAACCCCAATCTATAGGAGGCTCTCCTATAGAAACGGCAATAATGAAATTTCAAAGGATTGACTCAGAAATAATAACATTGAAAAGGAAACGTACTCCAGACTATTAGAGACACAAGGAAATCTTCCAAGGGCCTATGACCTCCCTAAGATACACAAAATTAATAATCCATTAAGAATAATAATATCATCCATTGGCAGTCCAACATATTTTTTAGCAAGATTTATACAAGATTTTTTAAGTCAAAATTTTAAAGTAGGAACAAGTTATATAAAGAACAGTTTTACACTGAAAGATAAATTGGAAAAAATTAAAATACCTAAAGATTACATATTGATTTCCCTAGATGTCAAATCATTGTACACGAATGTTCCTAAAGACCTTGTTGTAAAAGCAGTGGAGAGACGATATGATTCATTGCCGGACTCAGTCAAAAGAATTCCAAAAATTGAGTTATTGAGATGTCTATCTTTTTTATTGCAATTCACAAGTTTTGTTTTTAATAATGAGATTTATGAACAGTTTCATGGCACACCCATGGGTAGCTCTATATCTCCAATCGTAGTTGTCCTGGTGATGCAAGATACTGAAGAGGAATGTTTAAATAAATTAAATTTCAAACCGATTTTTTATGGTAGATTTGTAGACGATATTTTGACAATCGACCCTAAAGATAGTATTGATAAATGCCTTGAAACTTTTAATTCTTATCACAACCGGATTCAAGTTACATATGAGACTGAAAACGATGGCAGCATAAATTTTCTTGAACTAAAAATCATTCGTGAAGATACAGTTTTGCTTTTTGACTGGTACAGAAAGGAAACGGCTTCAGACAGATATTTCGATTTTTCATCCAATCATCCGTTGTCTCAAAAAATACAGATAATTAGTAATTTAGTGGACAAAGCAATAAAATTATCGGACTCCACTTTTTATGATAAGAACTTGAACATTATTAGAAGGATCTTAAGAAAGAGTAACTACCCGGAGAAAATAATTAATAAACAGATTAACAGTAGAATAAATAGCATTGGACGTAATGGTAAACAGGTCACTAAATTTGAAACTGAAAGAGATAATAAACTGATATCACTACCTTACATTGGAAATTCGTTTAATATTTTACGGAAAATTAATAGAAAATATGGAATGGGAACAGTATTTAGAACTCAGAACAAAATTAACTCAAAAATAATTAAAAAGGGCAAAGATAAATTAGAAAAAGGTGATAATCAGGGTCTAATCTACGAACTGGAATGTACGGATTGCAACAAAGTATATATAGGAGAAACGAAAAGGAAAGTAAAAACAAGGATTAAGGAACATGAAAACAATATTAGACATATGGTATCGACATATAATGTGGTAACGAATCATCGTATCAAGATGAATCATGATTTTGATTGGAAGAATGCCAAGATTTTGAATTTAGAGAAAAATTATTTCAAATGACAAATAGGTGAAATGGTTTACATAAAATCTAGAAAGAACAATATTAATAGACAAATTGATACTGAAAATTTAAATGCCGATTACGATAAATTGATTAGTACGATATTATCATACCAGTATTATCATGGTTGGGTGAGCCTTATCATTGGTTTCTCCCTTCCTCTGCCTTACTCTTCATGAGTGATAGTTTCAGAGGATTTCAAAAATTCCGGGTTAGTCAAATCTTATCCGTCATCATTAATACAGGTGATCACCTGGGTGACCAGATTGAGGAGGCTGCCTCCTCGAAATTTCCCCCTCTACTTTTTACCTGCACTCGGCTGAGCGAAATGCAGTGAGCTGTATTAATCGG